>PVHX01020649.1:0-31501 GCA_004024805.1 Geosciurus inauris
GGGACACATAACGGTTTTATTTTAAAAGGAATTAATATATGTTTTAAATTTGTATGTTTTAGAATATAGTGACCCACATAAACAAAAGCCTTTCAGGAACTCTGAGGGGTCCTGTTAAAGCAGCATTTGAGAGCCTTGCATCCTGCCATGTCAGTGTATTTAGCCCACTTAGACATGAAGACCCAACTCAGAGCTTGTGCCATGCTGCTCTCAAATGGTGTCTGTCCTGGTAGTTGGCGCCACTGTTAATATTACTGTGACTCTCGGAATGCTGCTGTGCTCTCACATGGCTAAGCTAGCAAACATGAGGCCATGAAGCCCTCATCTGTGGCCCTCTGAGGTGTCTGAGCACTGGTGGCTCAGTGCTGGCCCAGACCCCTTGCTACCCCACTCTCACCTCTGTGGCTGTCCCCAGGACATTAGGACCTTGGGTGCACACTGTTTGTTGCTCCCTACTTAGTTTGTACCCCGTGAGTTACATTTTAAGAAATACTTTTTTCTTGAGGTTGGGGTGGACCTCAATGGTAGAGCACTTGCCTAGGATATACAAGGCCCTGGGTTCCATCCCAGCAATGCAAAAAAAGAAAAAGAGAAAATGTACTTTTCTTAAACTTACTAAACTATAAATGTGTGCCTATATTCTAAGTGCTTAGCTCAGTGACATTGATTAAGTGAACACACCTGGATAACCAGTACCCAGACCCTAAGACAGAACCTCACCAGCTCCCAGAAGCCGCCTGCCTCCCTGAGAGTGACCACCATCCAGGGCAGACTGGAGCCAGTCCACACCAGCTGCTGAGGGCTGTGATTACATGTACAAGCTCCTGGCAGTGGCTGTGTGTGGCTCCTGGGCCCCAGACTCACCCAGCTGGCCCCTGCCCTCGCTTGACTAGATTGATGGACTATTTTCACCTCGACATCAAGGGCTTTCTACATGGCCCCTCATGGCGTTGCTCAATCCTGGGTGTCATAGGCCAGAAGACTGGCTCAGATAACCTGGCCAGGGGACCCCAAACCTGGGTCCCTTGCCCTGGAGCCAGAGCCCATGCCAAAAGTGTCCCCATTGCTCTCTGGGCTAATTTGATATAACCATGACTTTTTCTCTGACATAACATGCCTCTTTTCTTTCCTTATGTCAGCGGACCGTGTGAAAAAGGGGTTTGACTTCCAGTGGCCCCAGCCTGATAAGCCCATGTTCTTCTACGTGACCCAGGGCCAGGAGGAGATTGCCAGCTCAGGCACATCCTACCTGAACAGGTAAGCAGGACATATCTGCCAAAATCCACAGGCTTTGAGGCCATCTGTGGAATGGTATTGGAACTTTTTCTTTCTTTTCCCCCATCTGTGCAAACTACCAACAGCATTTTATTTCCACCTTGTTTTTCAATGTATTTGCTTGTTTGTTTGTGTGTTGCAGTGCTGGGGATTGAACCCCTATGGGTGCTCTACCACTGAGCTCTATCCCCAACCCTCTTTACTTTTTTTTTTTTTTTTTAATTTCTTTTTTAGTTGTAGATGGACACAGTACCTTCTATCTATCTGCCTATTTATTTATTTTATATATGTATGATTTTTGGTTGTAGATGGACACGGTATCTTTATTTTATTTATTTTTATGTGGAACTGAGGATCAAACCCAGTGCCTCACACATGTGAGGCAAGTGCTCTACCACTGAGCTACCATCCAAGCCCTATTTATTTATTTTTATGTGGTGCTGAGGATCAAACCGTGCCTCACACATGCCAGGCAAGCACTCTACCACTGAGCCACAACCCCAGCCCCCTAAGATGTTTTTTGTTGTTGTTGTTTATTTGTTACTGGGGATGGAACTCAGGGGTACTTGACCACTGAGCCACATCCCCAGCCCTATTTTGTGTTTTATGTAGAGACAGGGTCTCACTGTGTTGCTTAGCACCTCGCCGTTGCTGAAGCTGGCTTTGAACTTGCGATTCTCCTGTCTCAGCCTCCCAAAGTACTGGGATTACAGGCATGTGCCACTGTGCCCAGCACTTTTTACTTTTTGATACAGGGATTTCACTGTTTCCCAGACTGGCCTTGAACTTAGGATCTTCCTGCTTAAGCCTCCCAAGTCACTGGGGTTACAGCCATAAGCCACTGCTCACGGCTATATTTATTTTTATATCGGGCACTTTCTAAGCCTGTAGTGTGAGTCTTTTCCACTTCTCTTGACTTCCTAGTAAAGGATGAGGGAGTCCAGCTAGGGTCATGCTGGGTTTGGGGCAGGTGATGCCAGCTGGGCCTTCAGTGTTGCACTCTTAGCTGTCAGAGTGGCATCCATTGCCCCGTGAGTTGCTGTAGGTCCATGTTACACTGGAGATGGAACTGCCTCTGGGGCTGGGGATCTCCAAGGGGAGCCCTGTCACTGAAAGCCTGATTTTTGTAGGACGGAAGCTGCCAATGTAGAGAAGATCACCACAAAGCTGTTGAAGGCGGGTGCCAAGCCTGACCAGATCGGCATTATCACACCCTACGAGGGCCAGCGCTCCTACCTGGTGCAGTACATGCAGTTCAGTGGCTCCCTGCACACGAAACTGTACCAGGTATGTCACACTGCAGGGTGTTCTGCCGTGTGCCACACGCTCGGTGGAAGTTTGTTTCAAGCCTGACATTCTGGGTCACACTAAGTGTTGACTTTTTGGCCTTAAAGTGTGTCCACATGTGGGGTACCTGTCACATGTAGAGCTCAGAACATGCCCAGAAGCATGATCAGCCCAGCCTTTCAGGAAGGGCACATGATAGCACATCACCAGTGTCCTTGCCAGAGTCCTGTGTGGTCAGGCACTAGGTCATGAGAAGTATATTCCAAGGGTCAGAACCATGTGTGCATGAAAGTGTATTTCTTGGGGCATATTTCAGATTAAACTGAGAAACTACTCCAAGATTGGAATGGTGGGGAACAGTGGATGCCACTATGTAGTGGACACAGCATTTGCACCGTTTTAACATCCAGATAGAATTCCATAGGGAAGTGATCCCAAATGCAAAATCTGGGAGACGTCATTGTGAGTGGTTTTTGTTCTGTTCCTTGGGTTTTCCAGGAGCACACATGTGCTTTTATTATTGGGGAACAAAAGAAAAAGGACGAGGGTGTAGTTCAGTGGTGGAGTGCTTCCTAGCATGTGTGAGGCTCTGAGTTCAGTCTCCAGCACCACAGAAAAAGAGAAAGAGTAGGAAAGGCCAGGAAAGCTGGGTATGGTGGTGCACGCCTGTAATCCCAGGGACTTGGGAGGCTGAGGCACAAAGATCCTAATTTCAAGACTGGCCTCGCTTAGCAACCTTAGACCTTATCTCTTGTCTCCCAAAAAAAAAAAAAAAAAAATACTGGGGATGTTGCTCAGCACCCCTGAGTTCAGTCCCCAGTGCCCCCTGACGAAAAAAAAAAGTCAGGAGAGTGATGTGGGAGGCAGGCACAGTGAGCAGTGCCAGACCCTCAGCTAACATTTTGAAGCATTTTATGGTGTGTCTCGACATGTTCCATGTGATTTGGGGGATCCCTAGAGGCAGCCTCCTGACTGACAGGACAATACTGTCCCTTTCAGGAGGTGGAGATTGCTAGCGTGGATGCCTTCCAAGGACGTGAGAAGGACTTCATCATCCTCTCCTGTGTGCGGGCAAATGAGCACCAAGGAATCGGGTTTTTAAACGACCCCAGACGTCTTAATGTGGCCCTGACCAGAGCAAGGTATGCTCGCCTTTGCAGCTTAGGCCCAGCTTGGGTTGGCCTGACAGGATTGGCCAGTGCTAGGAGCCAGAGGGCTCCATGTCTCACCAAGAGTTTCCTTGTTTCTGTGTCCTAGTGGTTGACTAGGGCCCATATGTCTCAGTCCAGCCAGAATTAGGTGTTGAGGCTTCAAGGCTGAGGTTCAGACCCAGCGGCTTGGGTTTGTTTGTGGGTGTCCTTGTACCCTTTAATCCTGTCTACTTTTTAAGGTTTCTAGAGTATAATTCTTCTGAGATAATAATGAAAAGGGCCCTGAGACCAAGGTGGCCAGGGTCTTTGTCCCTACAGAATACCAGACAAATAAGAGACACTGGTTGTTCACACCTCCTGGTTTACATTTACACATTGCTACTTAGGTCATTGTTTTTGTCACCTCAACTTCTAGGGTGCTACCTTGTTTGGTGGCCAGTATTAGGTGGGCTTCCTGACATACCGCTGCATTAGGGTGAGCTAGAGGAGCTGGCCGTGTAAGGTGCCCCTTGGTGGCTCATGCCCCAGTCCTGGGAGGCTGACTCTTGACTGCGGACAGACTTTGTCTTCAAGCTCATCTGGTGGCAGGTGTTTGACATTGTGCTGCTCAGAGTCTGCCACAAAAAAAACTTGTATACAGGGTTGGCAGCTCAGGTGCTGGGGGCCTGTCTGGGCTCCTGCTTACTGCACACACGTGGGAGGGAGCTGCATGCTAGGTGACGAGAGAGCTGCCCTCTGTCCCTTTGGATCTGGCCTTTGAGGGTTCAGTCTCCCTTGGCCTGTTGGGCACATGAGTGCCAGCTCCCTGCTGCTTGGGTCCTCAGCATCACACTCTTGTTGCAGGTATGGTGTCATCATTGTGGGCAACCCAAAGGCCCTGTCAAAGCAGCCGCTGTGGAACCACCTGCTCAACTACTACAAGGAGCAGAAGGTGCTGGTAGAGGGGCCACTGAACAACCTCCGTGAGAGCCTCATGCAGTTTAGCAAGCCCCGGAAGCTTGTCAACACCATCAACCCGGTGAGCAACCAGAGGCAGAGCAGGCTGGGGAGAAGGGCCAGCTGCTCACCTTGTTCAGATGTCTCCTTGGCCGCTCTCTTGTTTCAGTGGCACCAGAACTCTGACAGGGGACACAAAAGCCAGGAGATGGGAGTTAGGGTGCCCTGGTCCCACCACTTCGGGGCAGTGAGCCCTGCTCTCTGGGCCATATCATCAGACATAGAGGGTCTCAGGGCAGGGTGAGGGCAGAGACTGGACTAGGGGTTCCTTCTCCTAGGCTTCTGTCCTGGGAAGGCAGCTGTGAATGGTGGCAGATGTGGTATCAGGCAGGCACAAGCTGAGGCTGTGCCTGAGGTCAGTGAGCAGCATGTGTTGCCCAGAGAGCCTCCTGGGGGAGAGGCGGAGCACCAGCTTGAGCTCCCACGTGGGATCTCCTGAGCCCTCTGTGGCATACTTGGTTCTGGGATTCGTGGGCTGCTAAGTCCTGGGTGGTCTCTGGGAGTCACACTTGGCCTGCAGCAGGCAAGGACATAGAGCACTGCAGTTAGGAAACTGAGCTGGGGCACCGAGGTCAGCAGACCTCAAAAACTCAAGCACCTGCTACCTCCAGGCCACCAAATCTGTGGAGAGTTCTGCGTTCTGTTGACATGACAAATTCCTCATCTGTCCACAACTTTACAGGGGGCCCGCTTCATGACAACAGCCATGTATGATGCCCGTGAGGCCATCATCCCAGGATCAGTCTACGACAGGAGCAGCCAGGGTGAGTCCCCTGTAGGAACTAGTCCAGCCCATGTCCCCATGCCAGGATGTTGACATTCCCAAGTCTCAGCTTTGACTCTTGCTCTTTGGGTGGCCTTCACAAGCCTCAGTCCTGACGATGAGGGGCACTTTTCACTGTCCCTGGTGGGAAATTGAACAGTTGTTCTTTGTTGGCTTCTAAAAGTAAGACGTTTCTTCAGACATGGCAGCTCTGCTTTTTTGTCTTGGTGTCCCTCAGCCTTGCTTCCTTAGGCATCAGCACTGCTGACCCTTGGCCAACTCTGGCCTTTGCTTCCTGCCCTTTCCTCACCCTCCTCCAGCAGGTCGTAGCCACGGCTCCCTTCGATGGCCTGCAGTTAATTGAGGTTTGCTGCCTTCCTGAAACATCTGTGCTGTTGTTGGAGAAGCTGGCCTGCCTCTCTGGGGTCCTTGCTTCCTAAGCAGAATCTCTGTGTAGTAAGGTCGGGCTTGCCCCTGCTGCCTAGGAACAATCCTAACTGCCCAGGAAGTTCTGCCTCATCATCCAAAGCCTCGCCCCAGGCACTGCCTCCTGGGGCTCCTCCACTGTGCTAGTTTGCACCATAGATTGAAGTTGGGGCCTTCAGATACCTGGCTTCCCCCTCATTTGTCCTACAGAGATGGACTCTGAGGTGACTACTCACCAACCTTAGATACCCTTGAAAGTGACCAGCCCCTTTCCTTGCCTGATATTCCCTTGGTGTGAGGCTTAAACTGTAGGTTGTGTTCTTTAACACCACAAACCTTATTTTATATATATATATATATTTTTTAATTTTTTTTTTTAGTTGTTGATGGATCTTTATTTTATTCATTTATTATTTATATGTGGTGCTGAGGATCGAACCCAGGGCCTCACGCATGCGAGGCAAGCGCTCTACCACTGAGCTACAGCCCCAGCCCCACCACAAACCTTATTGCTGGGGCTGGGGATATCGCTCAGCTGGTAGAGTGCATGCCTAGCATGCCCAAGGCCCTGAGTTCAGTAGCCCCCGCACACACACACACCCAAAAATTCTTACTGCCCTTACTGGGAAAGTCACCATGTAGCTTGAGGGTGTCCCGGGATTCATTCATCAGAGTTTGCCATGGACCTAGCAGTACAAGTTCTCCTCCAAGATCAGCGCTAAGCCCTGGAGTCAGCCCAGCGCAGTTCCTCTCCCTTCCTCTGGAGGGCGAGACCTTCTGCCTGTGGCTCCCCAGCCCCTGAGGTACCCCAGGGCCTATATTTGCTCTTAGCCAGAGCAAGCAGGGCTCAGTTTCCCCCCAAAAGGTGCACAGGTGTTCTCTTGCTTTTTGCATATGGACTGGGAATGTGAGATTTGCTATTAAAAGGATTATTTGTTCTGGTGCTGGGATGGAACCTAGGGCCTTGCACAGGCTGGACAAGCACTCTTCCTCTGAGCCCAGCCCTAGCCCTGTGGTGTGGTTTTCCATTTTTAGAACCTGACTAGGTGACAGAATCCCCTGGGAGAGCAGGCACCAGCTCCTGGCACTGGGCAGTCCGTGTTGGGGATTGAGAACTGTGTTTCTCACCCCTACGAGGCCAGGGCGGGCAAGGAAACCAGAGGACAAAGGCTCTGACTCTGACGGGGGCAGACTGGCCTGTTGGGGACATGGACATGGCACTGACACATGCTGTCCACTTTGTGTTGTAGGTCGGCCCTCAAACATGTACTTCCAGACCCATGACCAGATCGGCATGATCAGCGCTGGCCCCAGCCATGTGGCTGCCATGAACATTCCTATTCCCTTCAACCTGGTTATGCCGCCTATGCCGCCACCAGGCTACTTTGGACAAGCTAATGGGCCGGCTGCAGGTGAGCACCGGGCAGCCGTGTGCTGGGGAGAGCATGTGATTGAACAGTGCCAAACCTCAGGGCCTGTGGTGCCTGTGGCCTTGGCTGAGTTATGCTTGTTTCTGAGGCTTTGTCCTCCTCCAAGTCACTTGAACTGTTGTCTTTCAGGCCGGGGTGCCCCAAAAAGCAAGACTGGTCGTGGGGGACGCCAGAAGAACCGCTTTGGGCTTCCTGGACCCAGTCAGACCAACCTCCCCAACAGCCAGGCCAGCCAGGATGTGGCATCGCAGCCCTTTTCACAGGGAGCCCTGACGCAGGGCTACATCTCCATGAGCCAGCCCTCCCAAATGAGCCAACCCGGCCTCTCCCAGCCCGAGCTGTCCCAGGTGAGTTTGTGACACCTGTCCCTAGGACTGAACACCTTCTCAGAACACACGTGGCTCCTTCATGACATAAGGCACTTAGCAATGGGCCATAAGTCTAGAGCATTCCATTCAGGCACTGCTGTCCTGAGGAGTCTCAAGCGACTGGCCTGTCAGTCCCATCTGGGTTACCTGTCCCTGTGCTACAGTAATTGAGTGGGTTATCCTGCCACTCAGGCTTGAGGACAGGGTCTTTTGGACTCTTCTCTGGGGCTGGTGGGGCTGGGTGGACATGAATGCCCTTGGGCTTCCCCAACTTTGCTCACTTCCTGACTCCTTGACCTTGTCTTTCAGGACAGTTACCTTGGTGATGAGTTTAAATCACAGATTGATGTGGCGCTATCTCAAGACTCCACATACCAGGGAGAACGGGCGTACCAGCATGGCGGGGTGACGGGGCTGTCCCAGTACTAGAAGGCAAGTACTAGAAGGCACCCTGAGCAGACTTCAGCCCTGCCCCCTCCCCTGAAAAAGGGTCTGGAGCCACTGGAGGGTTCTTGACTGGGGATCTGGACTCTTGAGGAAATTCTGGAAATGTCTGCTATCCCCCAAGGGACCAGTTTGTCCTGTGAGCACTATGGGTCAGGGTGGCACCACATGCACACACGCATACACCCCCCCCCCCAAATGAGAATTGTAGGATCCCTGAAGGAAAGGGATATGGGCCCACAGTTGGCCTGGACAGGGAGGACAGTGGGCACTGCACCCTGATGGCAGCCTTCTACCAGAAGAGGGCCTTCTGAACGCCCGCCAGGCTCTGCTGAGCATCCCACAGCTGGGCTTGTTTCCTCATCTGTAACTTAGGACCAGAGTGGGTGAGTGCGGGCTCAGACTCCCCTTGCTCCAGCTTGCCTGTGCTGGGCAAGTGGGGTGCTGCTGGTGGGTCTCAGCACCAGGCTGCTGGGCACAGGTGGTGCTGCCAAAGCTCAGGGTTTGCTGGCCTTAGCGCTCAGCTTTGCTTGCTTCTTGTAAGTCCCTCTCCCTGGGCACCCACATAGCACCCAAGTGTCTATGGAATCTGGGATCAACCAGGGATCCTGGCTCCCCATGCTGCTCCTAAGGGTCTCTTGCCTTGTCCCTCTCCCACAGGTGGCGGCGGAAGAGCTAAGCTACGTGGCTTAGTCCATCAGCATCTTATTCTGGGTAATAAAAAATAAAAATAAATGGATACCTGTTTTCCACTGCTAAAACTGAAGCACCACTGTGTGAGCAACAGGAGAGGGAGAGGAGCAACCGAGGGAGAGGAGCCGAGACAGAGCGAGCGCCCCCTGCTGGCACGCGGCGGCGGCGAGGAGAAGGAGAAGGGAGAGCGGGAGGTGGGCCGGCCGCGCAGGAGCCGCCTGGCCAGTCCCTGTCCAGCCCCGCTGCCGAGGAGGCCCAGCTCGCTGCGTCCACACCTGGGTCTGCGACCAGGGCGGAGGGAGGAAGACCCTCATCTCAGAGTAGCCCTTTCCTCTGTTCTTTTTCTTTCTTTTTCTCTTTTATTGAAAGGGGACTACGTTTTAGCAGGAAAAAACTTGCGTTTCTGTGCCCGAGCAGGTTCCTTGTGGGTGGCTGCCGGCCAGGCAGGGCCGGAGGAGTGTGGGTTCTGCCCATTCCAGCTCCCAGACCGCCCAGGTCATGCGGCCTGTGTTCTAAGAGGGGTTTCATTTAAAGAAAATATGGTTTTGGGTTTTTCTCTTTGTTTTTTTAAAGATTCTTTCAAAGGAGTACTGAAAAATACACTTTCCTAAGTTTGTCTCTAAGATCTTAGTGGTGGACCTGGGAGATGCAAGAAGCTTCCAGAAATGAAGTTTATACAAGCCAGCGCAACTGGAGACTGGGATCAACACCTGTGCCACGGTCTCGAAGAGGATTTTTGGTTTAAGTTTTAGCTTCCAGAGGCTTCTCGCTGCAGGTGGAAGGTTGGTGCAGCAGTGGCCTCGCCTGGCCTGAAGGCCCCGCCTGCTCCACTGGACTCTGAGAAGCACAGCTGCTTCCTGCGCAGTGGACTTGGCACAGGGCTGTAGCTGCTCTGCGAGAAGGTGCGCGTGGCCCCACCAGGGGGCCTCGGCCAGGACTGGCCATAAAGCCAGGGGCCAGAAAGGTGGCTGTTCCTGGTCCAGCGGCTGCTTCCCCAGGGTCCTTCCCAAGAATGTGGTGGAAGCCAAGCGGGTCTGTCCCTGTCACTGGGGAGGCACACATCGTCCCCGTGCTGGTTAGCATGCCGAGCACCCACCCTTGATTTGGAACCCCTGCACCTGCTGCACAGCTCACGGACGTGGGGCTGTTCTGCTTTTGCAGAAGAATGGAGTTTCTTAGAAGGAAGCTGGCTGTGTGTTAAAGGGGCTTGGAGGAGCATGTCACCTCAGTTGGCAGAGGGGCATCTGTCTGGGTTCAGGTTTCATAATGCCAGAAGTTGTTGGGAGAACTGCCCCGACCCAGCTCCTTGCACATGTGGATTGGGGTAGCTGTCTGCCTGGTGACCACCTAGTTGGAGACCATGTCCTGCCTGCCCAGGCCCTGATGACCCCACCCAGCCTTCCCCTCCCCATGTGTTACCTAGGACCCTTACCCAAAGCCTCCAGATTCTGGCTGATGTGGGACCGGCAGGAATGCACAGGCCACCTTCCTTCTGGCCAGGACTTATTTATTCCCATTGCTGTAGGGCTTTGGTTCCCTTCTTTTGGTAGCTGCATAGAGGCATAGATTTGGGTAGGTTCCCGCTGTGACCCTGCGCTGCCGTCCTGGGTGGCGCTGCCCCGCCTGCCTCTGGCTGGAGCTTTGCCTCTGCGTGTGCCCTTTGCTTTGTCCTCTGCCTTCCTAGCAGCATTCTGAGTTTTACAAACTGAAGAGCATCTGTACCAAGGCGATGTAACTTGATTTTTGGTCAATTTGTTTTAAGCTCTTTTGTCACCAATAAAATATTAATAAACAGTTCTTGCTTTCACATGAGGCCTTGGGAACCGCGAGGGTGTGGTGGGAAGGCAATGGTTGGATGGGGGCCTGGCTGCCGGGGAAGGGTTTGAAGAGGCTCTGCTGTCTGCAGGGGGTTCTCCAGGGGAGACCACGGCCCCTGCCCCTCCTTTGCACAGCATCTGGGCCCCTGGGTCGCCTGGAGATTGGAGGCAGTTGGGGCCAGAGAGGACTGGGCTGGTGCAGCCACCCTGGGTCTCATGCCCAGTGGCTCTCAGTTCGTGTGGATGGCAAAGGCCGCGTTCTTCCCTACTCAGGTGACAAGACCAGCAGAGCAGACCACCGGGTTTTTATTGTTGGGTCCATGCCACAACTTCCCCGCCCACCCCTGGTCAGCGACAGCCACACTCGTCCACCACCATGTCTTCATAGTGCCGTAGAACCACGTTGTCACTGTTGTCGAAGAAGAGCACAGAGATGGGCGACAGGCGTGCGGGCACGCAGCAGGGCAGGCCGGCGGCGCCCGGGGCAGCCACGTGCATGAGTGCGCGCAGCACCGCGTGGTTCAACGCGGGCGGCCCACCGGGTCCCGGCAGTGCGGCGGGTAGAGTGCACTGGCCCTGGCAGTAGTTAGCCAGGAAGCCACGTGGCGCGATGACCCAGCGGTGCCAGCCCACCTCGCGGAAGCTCACGTAGAGCCGCCGCGCGCGGCACATGCCCCCCAGGCCGTCGCCCGACGTGGGTTCAGCCTCACGCCGCGGCCGAGCCAGAGGGTGGCACAGGCGCGGGTCAAGAGTCACCAGCAGCAGGGAGGCCTCTGCCAGACGCGCGCAGGTGGCTGGCGCCAGGGGACGCAGTGCCAGTGCCAGGCGGAGGCTGCGCGGCGCCGAGGCGTTGGGAGCCCAGGCGGTGCCCAGCAGCTCGGCGCGCACTGGCAGCTCTAGGGCGGGCACCTCCTGGCGGAGCAGCACCGGTCCGGGGCCTGCGCCAGCCTCCTCGCCCGCCAGCGCCACGCTCAGTTCCCAGCGGCTCGCGGGGCCCGCAGCCCCTGTCCGCACCTCTGCGAAGCGCAGCTCCAGGCGGGCGAGCGTCGGGCGCTCGGCGGGTTCCACTGCCAACAGGTCGAAGACAACGGTCCACTCAGGGCACAGCCCTGGGGCCGAGACCGGCTCTGGGATCCGGGTGGGCGCACCTGGAGAGATGAGGGAGCCTGGCTTACGGGGCGTCCCCGCCTGGTGCCCGGCCTACCACACAACGGACTTCAGTTGGGGACAGCGGGGAAGGTGAGAGCTTAGGGCTGGGGGCGCGCCATCTGTTGGAAGGCTTCACGTGGTGTGACGCGCGGCAGGGTGGGAGTGACAGTGGGGGTGGGGCATTAACTACAAGGAAGAGGCCCTGCAGGGTGCAGGCAAGCTGCCTGCACTTGGGGACACGGATGAGCAAGCGCCTGGGGCCCCTGGGGAAGTGATGTGGGGGGGGCCACCTGCAGGAAGGCATCAAATGGTGTGAAGTGGAGTGGGGGCAGGGCTTCAGCTGCAGGCCAGGGGCTGCCCGGTGCAAGGGGCCCTGGCCTTGCGCAAGCCGGAGCGGGTGTCTCAGGCGCGCAGAGGACTAGGAAGGACAGGGTGCGGAGGCCCAAATTGCAGAGGGCGGGGCGGGGTACGCGGTTCCCTCGGGGTCACTCTGGTCTCACCCTGCGCACTCAAGGCTCGCCCGGGGAAGTCTCGGCCTCCGGGGCCCGTCCTTCCTACGCAGGCCCCACTCACCACGATCCAGGATGTGGCGCACGATGTTTCCAGCGACCCCCAGCTCCTCCACGTGGCACGGTCGCAGGGTAGCTCCCGAGGGCGTCCGTCGCCATCCCGCCCTAGTCTCCTGGGGGTCGCGGTGGCGGAACAGGCGCCACATGACCGGAGGAACCGGCCGGAGCGTGGGGGCTCCCCTGGGTTCATCGCGCAGCCCAAGAGCCTGGAGTAGGGCGGCAGCAGGGCCTGGGGCCGCGGGGGCGCGGGCCAGGGGCGGAGAGGGCAGCAGCAGCAGGACCAGGAGGAGGAAGAGGAGGTGGTGGTGGCCGCAACGGCGGCGCGGTGGTTGCATCTTGTTCCCAGGCGATGACCAGAGTGGCAGGGTTCGCCGTAGCCCTGGACCTATGGGCTGGAGGCGGGGCTGGAGTGCCTTGAGGGACCCGGGTCCTGGGGGCGTGCCCAGATGGGACAGATCCTTGAGGCGGGATCTGAGGGGGCGGGGCGGGGGTCCCAGGAGGGGTGGCCGCGAGAGTCCGGGGCCCTGGACGGGCGGAACTGGATGAGGCCAAGGTCCCGGGAGGTGTGCCGTGGAGGGTCCTGGGGGCAGACCCCGGCCTCCAGAGACCAGGCTCGTCATCGGGCGGACCCGGTCTCTAGGGTCCTGGGGGCGGGGCCGGATCTGGGAGGCGGGGAAGGGGGTCTAGGGGTTCAGAGGCGCTTGTCCTTCACCAGTCCGTTCCTCAGCGGCTTCCTGGAGGCCAGAACCAGTGCAGGTTAGCTTGGTGACCCCAAGGTCCTCCCGCTCTCTCTCCATCTTTCGACCCTACAGTGTCGCCCGCGACGTCTCTTTTCCAGGCCTGGCCCAGGCCCCGCCTGGCTGCTGCCTCGCGGCTTCCCGGCCTCCCCCTGCTCCCTCCTCCCCGCCTCCTCCCTCCCCACAGGGCCATAAGACCTCGACGTCCGCCCCGCGGGGATGTCTCCACACCTCGCCCGCACTTTTCCCTTCCCAGTTAAACCCTTCTCTTTCCCTGCTCCCCGCCCCCCGTGGGAAACAAAAGCCACTTAGGAGCGGGGACTGACACCGCCGCCTCTGCCTTCATAGACCAGGCACTTGATTCCACTGCCCTCCCAGTGTGGCAGAACTGGCCAGAACCCCCTGCCCCGCTGGGCCTCATCATGTCTGCATCCACGCCCTCCCCTCCATCCACATCAGCTCCTCCCCATACTTTCTATGTTCTTAAAACAAGTTATGTGAAGTTTTGTTCTGCGGCGCTGAGGATGGAACCCAGGACTTCCGGCATGCTATGCAAGGTCTCCACCACTGAGCCACATCCCCAGCTCCAGTTGTGCTAAGTTGTAAAACTCTAACCGATACGAGGGACACCTTGGGAGCCCAGGGAGAGACACCTAACCCCTAAACAATGAGCATGGTTTGTCAAAACGTTTTCTCTTGCAAAAGAAGAGCTGTCTTCTGCATGCAAAACCATGCGTAGTTTCCCAAAACCCAGTGCTAATTGGAGATTCCCCCTGGCACCTGCCGCCACTCTCCAGCAATTCCCTCTTCCCTGTGGGAGTTGGTGGTAGGACTCTGAGGTTCTCAAAGGGAAAGAATCCCGAGGTTGCTGCCCTGCTTCCTAGTGGCACCTTGCTGAATTGATTTGGCCTCTCACTGCTGGCTCTTGACACCACGGTCAAGGTCATTGGCCATTGTGGTCTTCATTTGTGAGCACTGCTCATGTCTTCACACTTGTTTTTTCAGTTGCTTCATAGACTTGGCTTGTATGGTCAAGTTTACATACAGATGTATCGAGAGCCACAATCTGACAGTCTTGACATCAGAAAAAGAAAAAAGTCACAGTTCTCTGGGCCTGCATTTGCGTCTTGCATTTGGGTGCTGTCACAGATGCAAACTCACATGTGCACCATCGTCCCCTCTGCACTCTGGCTTTGTGGAGCACTCCATCTCGGAGACCCTTCCATGAGAAAAATAAGAGTCCTGGGGGGAAAGGTCTTGGTCACTTTGTTTTACTTTTAAGTTTTTTTTTTTAGTTTAGTTCTTTTTTAGACAAAATACCTTTATTTATTTTTATGTGGCAAAGATCAAATCTAAATCCAGTGCCTCACCCATGCTAGGCAAGTGCTCTACCACTGAGCCACAATCCCAGTCCCTGGTTTTATTTATTTTTGAGACTAGGTTTCACTATGTTGCCAGGCTGGTCCTAAACTCCCAGGCTCAAGCAATCGTCCTGCCTCAGCTCCCTGAGCAGCTGGGATTCTGGGTGTCTGCCACCACACTGGGCTCAGTCACTTTAACGCACTCTTCCCCTTGGACTAAAACTCAGCCTGTGTTTGTTTCAGAGCCAACATAATGCCCCCTCCTGCAGCGCACCATCCTGTCCTACTGATCTTTTTCTTTGGGAAAATGAGCCTTACTCGGCTCCCATCTGTTGATGGTCTTTATCTTCGCCAGTGACCCTTCAGACCTTGAGGGTTGGGGTGTGCGTGGTCAAATTCACCCACCTGCTTGGATTCTCAAGTCTTCCCACGGCGAAGTAAGTGTCTCCATTCCTTGATGACATAATCTCCCATCTCAGTTCAGGGCTGATTTCAAAGTTTTTTATGTTATGTTGCCATCTTTGATACATGGGCTGTTATGTTTCCAATATGAAGTGTCCCCCAAAAGCTCACATGTGAGAAATGCAAAGGGTTTTCAGAGGCCAAACAGAGTAATCCATGGACTGATCCACTGATGGATTAACTGGGCACCACCTATAGGCAGGTAGAGTATGGTGGAGGAATTCAGTCACTGAAGGTGTGCCTTTGGGGTTTATATTTTGTCTTTGGTGAATGGAATCTCTGCTTCCCAGTTGCCATGTCCTGAGCGGTTTTCCCCACCATGCCCTTCCGCCATCATGGTCTGCCTCATCTTGGACCCAGAGCTATGGAGTCAGCCAACCGTGGACTGAATCTCTGAAACTGTAAACCAATATGAACTTTTCCTCCTTTGTGCTGTTCTTGCAGGCCTTTTGGTTACAGTAATGCAAAAGCTGACTACAACAGAAACAGGTACGGAGAAGTGGGGTTGTTGCTGGGGCGAACCTGACCACATGGTTCAGAAACTTCTGGAGCTGGTTTGCAAAGGGGAGGAATTTTGAAAAGTTAAGAGGTGCACACTGGAAATATTGTTATCAGAATGTTGTTATCAAATGTTGTTATCAAATGTTGTTATCAAATGTTGTTATTAGAATGTTGTTATCAGAGCTGAATGGGCAGTTCTGGTGGGAACTCAGAAGACCAGAATGCCAATAGGACCGTGGGGACTAAAGACTGGGAGCATAAAGCTTCAGAGAAGGACTCTACCGGAAATTGGACTAGAGGCCATTTGTTATGTTCCAGCAAAGAAGCTGTCTACATTTTGCCCAAGTCCGAGATTTTTTTGTGAGGTTGAATTTAAAGGTAAGGTAAGAATTAATCTGGCAGAGAACATTTCAAGGCAGCACAAAATTCAGGTGGTGGCATGAATATTGCTGGCGGCTTTTAGCCAAGTTGACTGTGATGATCAGGAGCAGAAAGCAAAACAGAAATATTTGAAAAACTTGCAGTTTGCCCAGAAAAGTGAGAAAAGTGCAAATAAAACTGGGGCTCAGGAAGTTGTGGTTCTTTAAGACTTTATAGTCACTAAAGAGATGCTAAGTACTTTGCACAGAGATAATAGGACAGATGGCTTGAGGGCATCTCAGAGATTGGCAAAACTACACCCATCACAGGCTCAAGGGTGTTAAAGAGTTCTCTGAGAAGAGACCAGGGGGCAACCTGCTTGCACAGAGGGGCCTTGCAACCACAGCCAAAATAAACTTTTCCTCCTCTACATTGGCCTTCTCAGGGCTTTTGGTCACAGTGACACAAAAGTTGACTAAAACATGGGCGGTTGAAACTGGGAACTGAAAAGAGACAGAGACATGACCTCACTCATTTTTCCAGTTGGTTCTCCACATGACCCACCACTACTGTGACAGTTCTTCCTTCCCTCTGGGTGGGCCTTATTAATTGTAAAGTTTTCATGGACTCAGGCCTATTTCTCAGCTCTGTTCTTTTTCCCTACCTCCCTCCCTTCCTTTTTCTTTTTCTTCCTTTCTTTTGTTCTTTGAGACAGAGTCTTCCTACATTGCCCAGGATGCTCTTGAACTCCTAGCCTCCAGGAATCCTTTGCCTCAGCCTCCTGAATAGCTAAGTCTGTGCCTGCTTCTTGATTCCTATACTTTTACAGTAAGTTTGGTATCTTTGAGGACCGGTGTCCTTGCCCCACATCATTTTATCAGATTTCCTGCTAATTATTGCTTGTTTTTTTTCTGCACAAACCTCAAAGCGCCTCCCACCACCATGTTCAGACTCAGCTACCAGCATTTACCTCTTGGGGATGGGACACACCCAGTGGGAGAGAGGTGGCCTCTTTTTCATATAAGATGGGTGCCTTACAGCTCCAGCCCACCACTGTGGTGACAGAAGAAAGTGGACTGAGGGTGGACGCCAAGGAGAGGTGACAATGGATGACTTGAGTGGCTTGTGGGTGTTTCTTCACAAAGGAGGAGGACAGAGGGGACTCCTTGGGATTTTGTGGGACTTTTGTGAATTGCCATCAATTGCAATGGAAAAATGTTCTGGAGAGGTAGTCTGAGGTGGGAATGGGTTGATTTGGGATTTTTTTTTTTTAAGTTAGGAGGGTGAAGCGGTTGCTGAGCTAGAGAACAGGGCTTGCAGGAGCCATCAGAGATGCGGAAGTCAGTGCAGATTAAGTGCGGACAGAGAAGGGCCCTGGGAGGGCAGGCGGGCAGCTAGATGGCCAGAGACCAAGCAAGAACTTACCAGGAAATATAGAGAAAAGGGGGACATAGAAAGAAGGGGGTTAAAGAAGTATGATTCAGACAGCAGGATGGCAGCTGCCATGGGCTAAGGAACAGCCCCTTTGAGTGGGGGAGTGACTGCCAATGAGTATGGATTTGTGGGGTGATGAGAATGTTCTGGAACTTGACAATAGTGATGGCTGCCCAAACCTGTGAATGTACTCAAAACCATTGACTTCCATACTGCAACTGGGTAAATTGTATGATATTTGATTTATGTCTCAATAAAACCTATTTTTAAAAGTTGTATGTGTGCCTATAATCTCAGTGGCTCGGGAGGCTGAGACGGGAGGATCACAAGTTCAAATCCAGCCTCAGCAGCTTAGCAAGGCCCTAAGCAACTTAGTAAGACTCTGTCTCAAAATGAAAAATAAAAAGGGCTGGGGATGCAGCTCAGTGGTTAAGCGTCCCTGGGTTCAATCTCTGGTATTAAAAAATTCTAAATAAATCAAATGGGGGGGGGAGGTGACTCCCAGGTTTGGCACCAAAGCCATAGGACAGTCAGACAGGAGCGATCTCTGGGAGGGCAGGAGGAAGAGCCTAGAACAGGTGAGTTCAAGGAGAATGGTGGAGAACCGCGGGTCTTCTGAAAGAGGGGCAGAGGAGCCGAGAAGGCAGGCGGCGAAGGGCAGAGACGGGGTCTGTCTCCCTCATCAAGACGTCTTTGAGCGAGTGGGAGGACGCACATCTGAAGTCTGAGAATGTGGCTCTGAAGAGGAACTGCAGTGGCCAGGCAGCACGCAAGCAAATAGCTTCCCCTGGTCCCTCCAGGACGTGGAGGCCACATCACCGTCGGAAGGGCCGGTTGTAACAATAATGCTTCCGCGTCGGGCCAGTGTGTAGGTCGGTTCTGTGTTCACCACGGAAGTGCCGGCAGATACAGCAGGAGCAGAAACTGCACGTTCCAAGCGAGGGGTACCACCTCACAGGTCAGCAGGGCTGGAATGGAGTGACGGTCCCTTGATGGAGGGACAATCCCAGTAGCCTCAAGAGGGCGATGAGGACTTCAGAGCAAGGTACAGGGTCAGGATGAGGGCACGGGGTGACCCTCGGTAGCGGATGGTATCAGTGAAGGAGAGCCGTCTACCAGGGACTCAGACCACCAGGGGCCATGACAGGACCCAGGCAGTGGTGTGGGCCAGGCAGTATGGCGTGAGGAAGGGATCGGCACTGCTTAACTGCCATAGGACTTGTTTCTTAACACTCGAGTTATTTATTTAACAATGATTCCTAGCTATTGTTGCCTCAGCTTTCAAACCTAGTTGAGTTTTCATTCATACAGTCTGTGATCCTGGTGTCAAACAGCAACCCAGGTTTCCCCTAGGGCTTAGTCAGGTCAATTTCTACCAATGTCCTTCTTTTGTTTTTGGTTCCAGGGATTAAACTCTGGGGCACTGGACCACTGAGCCACATCCCCAGCCCTATTTTGTGTTTTATGTAGAGACAGGGTCTCACTGAGTTGCTTAGCACCTCGCCATTGCTGAGGCTGCCTTTGAACTCGCGATTCTCCTCTCAGCCTCCCTAAGTGCTGGGATTACAGGCTTGAGCCACCGCGCCCGGCTTCTACCAATGTCCTTCTAAAGAACATATGTTCACTCTGGTTCTGATCTGCTTGAGCGAGGAGCATGGTGCATCTGACACCTCCCTGTAGCACTGTCACTTGGTGCTATAAAGCTACATCATCTGAAATATTCCACATCAAGAATTACATGCTGTGGGGCTGGGGTTGTGGCTCAGTGGTAGAGCATTTGCCTAGCAGGCATGAGGCACTGGGTTCGACTCTCATGCACCACATATAAATAAAAAAACAAAGCCCATTGACAACTAAAAATGAATTTTAAAAAAAAGAATTCCAAAAAAGAATTTCATGTTGTGCATGTGCCTGTAATCCCAGCAGCTCTGGAGGCTGAGACAGGAGGATTGTGAGTTCAAAGCAACCTTAGCAACTTAGAGAGGCCCTAAGCAACTTAGTGAGACCCTGTCTCAAAATAAAAAATAAAAAGGTCTAGGCACATGGCTCAGTGGTTAAGTTACCCTGGGTTAAATCTCCAGTACCAAAATTATAATAACAATAATAATAATTCTTCCACAGTGGGCCAGGCATGGAGGCACACTCCTATACTCCCAGTGACTTGGGTAGCTGAAGTAGGAAGATCACAAGTTTGAGGCCAGACTCAGCAACTTAGTGAGACCCTGTCTCAAAAAATAAGGCTGGGGATGTGGCTCAGTGGTTGATATGCCCTGGGTTAAGTCCTCAGTAACAACAACAAAAAAGAAAGAGAGACACGATAAATAAATTGAAATTTTTAAAAAATAGGGAGAAAGGGGGAAGGAAGGAAGGACAGAAGAAAGAAAGGAAGGAAGGAAGGAAAGATGGAAGGAAGGAAGAATAGACAGACAGAGAAAGGAAGGAAGAAATTTAACCCAAAAGTAAAAATTTGGGGGCTGGGGCTACAGCTCAGTGGCAGAGCGCTTGCCTAGCATGTGTGAGGCACTGGGTTCAACCCTCAGCACCACATTAAAAAATAAATAAATAGGGCTGGGGCTGTGGCTCAGTGGTAGAGCGCTTGCCTAGCATGCGTGAGGCACTGGGTTCAATCCTCAGCACCACATATAAATAATAAATGAATAAAATAAAGATCCATCAACAACTAAAAAAATTGAAAGAAAGAAAGAAAGACATTCTGTCTATCTACAACTACAAAAAAATATTTTTTAAAAAAGTAAAAATTTGGTTCTTGTTTTTAAGATAGGGTCTGGAACTTGTGGGCTCAAGGGATCCTTCTGCTTCAGACTCCCAAGTGGCTGGGACTAGATAAGCTGATAGTACTTTCTTGGTTTTGTTTTTGTTTTTTCCTGTGGGTGTCCTCTCTTGAGTAATTGCTTTTAAATTGTGTACAAAATCCCAGGTTGGTCATTACTTCTTTCCACCTTTGACATGACTTTTCCTTCTCATCTTCTGGTTTGCCTGCTGTTGTCTGAATGGTTTCCAGGTCATCGCTTTCTTCTCACAGCTGTTTTCCATTCTTGTTTTGATGGGTTGGGGCCAAACCTTTTTCTTTGTTCTCCTTAGGATTTATGTCTTGTCACTTATGGCAAGTTCTCAGCATTGCATCTTCTCCTATTGTTTCTCCTCTCCCTGTCTCTTATTAGAACTCAGCTAGACTGGATAATTCTTGTAATTCTAGCTTTCAGCTACTTATGCTGCATTCTGGATAATTTTTTTTGTACCGTTTTCAATGTACTGATTGTTTCTTCAGCTATATCTAATTGAGATTTAATGATGGCAATGAGTTGAATGGTGGCCCCACAGATATGTCCACATCCTAATCTCTAGAATCTGTATGTATGACCTTATTTGAAAAAAGGATCTCTGCAGATGCAACTAAGTGAAGAATTTCAGGATGACATCATCCTAGATTTAGGATGACAAATGTCTACATAAAAGAGAAGAGACAGCTGGGCACAATGGCACATGCTTGCAATCCCAGTGGCTCCGGAGGCTGAGGCAGGAGGATTGTGAGTTCAAAGCCAGCCTCAGCAATTTAGTGAGGCCCTAGGCAACTCAGTGAGACCCTACCTCTAAATAAAATACAAAATAGGGCTGGGGATGTGGCTTGGTGGTTGAATGCCCCTGAATTCAATCCCTGGTCCCCCAACCCCTGCTGCAAAATAAATAAATAAATAAAAGAGAAAGAGATGGATAAAACAGGAGATGGCCATATGGAGACAGAGGAAGGGACACAGCCACAAGTGAAGGAAAACTTGGAGCCCTCAGAAGCTGGAAGAGGCAGGAGGGATCTTAACTACTGAGCCACATCCCCTATTCTATTTTTATTTTTTATTTTGAGACAGGATCTCACTCCTGAATAAGTTGTTGAGTCTGGCCTTGAACTTGCAATTCTCATTCCTCTGCCTCATAAGTCCCTAGGATTACAGGTGTGTACCACGGTGCCCTGCCGAGTGTTATAAGCCAACCAGTTGTGACACTTGTGTTACAGTAGCCCTAGGAAAGTAATATAATACCCAATGCCACTTTTAATGATCTCTCATGCTTTTTTAAAATAAGTTTTTAATTTTAGAATAATTTTAAATTTGCAGAAATGTTGCAAAAACAGCTCCCATACACCCCTCCTCCAAGCTTCCATAATATTCCACCTTGTATTTCCATGGCACAGGGTATGGACAAGTAAGAAACCATCCTTATTGCTACATCATTATTAACCAAACCCTACATATCATTTGAATTTCACCAATTTTTTTATAATAACTTTTCCTGGCCCAGAAGCTCACATTGCATTTAGTTGTCACATTTCCTTAATCTCATATCCTAGTTTCTCGTGATCTTGACAGGGTGCCTTTATTTACTGATTGATTTGTGTATGTGGGGGATGGAACCCAGGGCCTTGTGCATGACAGGCAAGTAAGTGTTCTATTACTGAGCGACACCCACCAGCCTCCAATACTGTTGGTTTTGAGGCATCCTAACCAGCTCTTTTATGAGCCATCCCTTGGTTTTACCCTTTTATCCCATTCTGTTTTATACCCAACTGTGCTAACTTTAGCCCTAGCTGGAGAATCCGATTCTGTGGCTGGTGCGATGGGGTCTATCATGACAGTGTGTTCCATGGTACTCTACTACTTCTGTATACAGTTCATGTTTTGCCGTTCTAATGGAAATGCTCTCTGGTGAGGTTGGAAGGTGCTGGCCACCACCCCACATTCTGCCTTGACATTCTCAGGGAAGAAAGAGTTGGCACTGGTGGGGCCAGGAGGTCTGGCTTCTACTTGACCTGGGCTCTTCATTTACAAGGGCATCTCCACCATGAGTTCACTGTTCTACAACAAGAAAACCTTTCTGGTTTTTAGGTTTGTCCAAGAAGGTTCCCCCTATCCTATTCTCATTAGTCACCATTTCCCCTGAAAGCCACTGGAAGCCTCTGGAATCTTCTGGAAGATTCCTCAGTTACACCTCATTGATCTCTGCAGAACTCTTGACGTACGTTCAGTAAATAGCTAGAATATAACACATCCCAAACAAGAACCTCAAAGCCCCCATCTGCAGGTGCACACAACCCTGTCACAAGTCCCTTCTCAGTAAACAGCAGTTTGAGCCAAAAGTCTTAAGTCATCTTTGATTGTTTTATTTCTGTTTCACCTGCATCCAAAGCAAATCTGATTGGTTCTCTCAGAGTTGCCACCTGACCACACTCTACCTCCTGGCCACATCCCTGTTGCCCGTGTGCCTGGATGATGGTGACAGCCTCCTCATTGTCATATAGCACCCCAACCTCAATTTCAGGGGTGGCCCAGCCTGTCTGTGAGCGATGCTGTCCCCACACACCTTCCTAACCCTCTCCACCCCCAGGTGCTAACTCTTGGCCTTGGCACACGTCTGCAGGCTCCGTGCTTGCAGGGTACAACAATGTTTCTATTTACCTGAGTGAGTCGTGGAGCCATTCCTGACTCCATGCTCTGCTCTACCTCTCTTGGGTCTTGGTTGCCCTTTTTATGTCCTTCGAGAAGATTTTTAAATCTTTTCATTGCTCACCCTTTTACCTCCCATTCAGACACACCTCATCAAGTCTGAGCCTACCGCTTCCCTGAAACCATGATCCCCTCTGACCAAAGCAGAGGACCTGGCTGGTCGGCACCTTCTGGAACTTTCTGCAGCCTCCTGTCCTTGCTCCCACTCAAACACTCCTCACAGGGCCTCAGGGGTGCTGCACACCCAGAATGCATCCTGCTGGTCACCCAAACCTGCCTCTGTTCACACCTGAGAACCCCGACCCTGCCGTACATTGGGACTTCAGATGTCATCTGACTTTCACCTGAGAGCTAGTGAGGCTCATGGTCTCAACGTCCAAGGTGTTCACTGGGACCCCATTATCTCTTCTTCCCTAGACTCCCTCCTGGGCTGGACTGGGTCCAAGTCACCAGCTGCAGCCTTGGCCTGTCCAGCTCTGAGGCCAGGAAGTCTTGGCAGGGACAGAATGTGGACTCCCTCTGCTGCCCTTGGCTTGGTGAGGACATGGGTTGGAGGTTGGAGTCTGGCCTGGTCAACAGCTGCTCCTCATTACCCTAGGGCCTTGGCTTATCCACTCGGGCCAGATGCTGGGCCTGACCCTCTGCTCCCACTGAGGAGACCCTGCCTCTCTTCTCTCTGCCCCTCCCCAGACCTCTCTTTTCCCTTCCTTGCTCTTCTGTCACAGCAGTCAAGTCGCAGCTACATCGTCCATGCCTTTATTACAGTCTGGTTCGGACGTGGGCTCCGGGGTCAGCACTGGCATCGCCACATCCGCCGCAACTCCGAGGCCTGCCCACAGAGCCCACTTAGACGGATGTCAGTAAAGGAACAAACTCGGGGTGGCCACCCCTCCACACTCACTCAGCTTTGCTGGGCTTGGGGCTCTGGGCTTCTGCCATGTCATACTCCCGCAGGTCTTTCAACTCCTGCATCTGGCCGGTCAGCACCTTGGCAGCGAAGGCCACGATGTACTGGGGGAGGGGAAGGCACTGGTGAGACACAAACCCCTTTACCCGCTGTGCAGCCCCCTGGCCAGGCGCTGCCGCCACAGGCCCCTCCCATGTGCCCAACATGCCCCTCCCCAGGCCTGGGAAGGGCTGCCACTGGACCGCTCCCCGGCAATAGGGACAGGCACGGGGCGCCGGCAGGGCAGACTCACCAGGAACCAGTAGAGGTTCATGGCAGTGAGCAACAGCAGCAGCGCATTGAAGAAGAAGTAGAAGGGGATGTCAGGCACCGAGCGCAGGCTGGAGTGGCATGTGGCGTACAGGACTTTTAGCGGGAACCAGTAGAGGCGGAACCAGAACCTGAGAGAGAGAGAGAGAGGGAGAGAGAGAGAGAGGGGTGGGTCTGGAAAGCTGTTGGGGAACAGGGGGCAGTGGCCCCACCCAGGCCCTGTCCCATCCCTGCCATAACCCCACTCATCCAGTCCACGCTCCACCCTTGCTGGGTCCCATTTCCATCTCTACTCCTCAGCTTTCCCCATTCAGCCCCACCCCTTACCCCCTAGGCCAGCCCTTCCCCACCTGGAACCACCCCTGTCCTGCCAGACCCCGCCCGCCACGCTGGGCCCCACCCTTTCCTGCATAACCCCGCCCCCTTCCCACAGGCCCCACCTTCTTCCCTGCGCCGCCCTCCCCTTCCCTGCCTAGCCCCGCCCTTTCTTGTCTGGCCCCACCCCTTTCTCATCTGGTCCCACCCCTTCCCTGTGGGGTCCCTCCTACCTCCTTGCCCTCCCATCCCCTCACCGAGGCCCCATACCACTGGCTCATCCCCTCTCCCACCCGGCAGTTTCCACCCAGCGGACCTGGCCCTTTCCTGCAGGGCCCCGGCTTCCCTGTATGTCCTGGTCCAGCCCACTAGGCACCACCTCCCTCCCTGCTAGCCCCCGCCCTTTCCCCACCCACTCACCAGCTGAAGCAGAAACTGAGGCAGCCCAGGTCTGCGACCACAGCGTGCAGCCGGTGGGAGGAGCCGCCTCGGGCCTTGAAGTAAATGTTGAGCTTGGTGAACTCAAGCTGCACATCACTGATGTCGTGCAGAAAGAGCACAAGGATGCCCACATTGTGGTACCTGGAGTTGGCAAGAGGGGAAGGAACAAGGCAATTCGCACTGGGCCCGGTAGCCTGAGCTCATCGGTTTCTTTCTTTCTCTCTCTCTTTTTTTTGGGGCGGGGGTACTGGGGATTTAGCCCAGGAGCACTTAACCACCTGAGCTCATTGGTTTCCGCCACAGGCTCTTTGCACATACTATTCCTATCACCCAACATGCCCTTCCCTGGTGTTCAGGACACCTTTCTCACCTGGCTGTCTTAGCCCCACCTGTCACCCCAGACCACCCACTGCAACCTCAACACCTCCCAGCCTTAGCCCCCTACTTAATTTTTCTCCATGATTTTTACAATATTCAAATAAACTGTTGAATCTTTTCTTTCATTAAAGATAGGCAGAGAAGTGGGCGCGGTGGCGCAAGCCTTTAATCCCAGCACTTAGGGAGGCTGAGACAGGAGAATCTCGAGTTCAAAGCCAGCCTCAGCAATGTCGAGGCGCTAAGCAACTCAGTGAGACCCTGTCTCTACATAAAACTCAAAATAGGGCTGAGGATGTGGCTCAGTGGTCGAGTGCCCCTGAATTCAATCGCCAGTACCAAAAAAAAAAAAAAAAAAAAAAGATAGGGGGAGATGCCTGCCTGTGTTGTGTTTCTTCCTTTTATCATCTGATTCTACACTCTAGCAATGTGCTATCTTGTAGAACTTTCTAGAATCACAGACATGTTCTAACTTTGTATTGTCCAACAGGGGAGCCACCAGGCACATATGGCTGCTGAGTACTTGAAAGGAGGATAGTGTGGCTGAGGAACAGAATGTTTTTATTAAGTTTAATTAAAGCTGAAACATAGGAGCAGTGATGCAGGCCTGTAGTCCCAGCTACAGGGGAGGCTGAGGCAGGAGGCCTGCTTGAGCCCAGGAGTTCAGGGCCAGCCTGGGCAACACAGTGAGGTCCTATCTAAAAGCAGAACAAAACAAAACAAAATTGAACCAGCCAGCTGTGGCCAATGCCTGCTGTATTAGAGTGCACTCGAGCTACCTGCCCCATGGGGACAGAACGTGAGCTGCACCTGTCATTGTAAAGTTTCTATGAGTGACATTAAAGAAAAGAAAAAAGAACAGGAAATATTAATTTTAATAATGTAGATAAAGGCTGGAGGTGTAGCTCAGTGGTAGAGTGCTTGCCTATCTTGTGAGAGGCCCTGGGTTCCTTCCCCAGTACCACACCACACACACACAAATAAATTATATATATAATTTGTGTATATATATATACAGAGAGAGAGAAACTAGGTATATCCAAAATACTGGGATCTCAATATGTAATCCAAGGTAACAAAAAGACTGACAGATATTTTCACATTTTCATTTAGTGCTGGGCATTGAACCTAGGGGTGCTTTACCACTGAGCCACATCCCCAGCCCTTTCTATTTTTTGAGACAGAATCTCTTTGAGTTGCTGAGGGCCTCACTAAGTTGCTGAGACTGGCCCTAACCTTGCAAATCCTCCTGCTTCAGCCTCCCAAGTCCCTGGGATTACAGGTGTGTGCCACTGTGCCCAGCTACCACAGTAGTTGGATTCTAAAATGTCAGGATGTGTCTACTGTGTTCATGGATGTGTCTTCAAGAAACTCTTGCTGTGACTCAGTCAAGAGTATTGTCCCAGTGGAGATCCAGGAATACTGGCTGAGTGACAAAGTGGCTCTCTGGGCCCATTTCACCCCATCCTTCCAGAATCCCAATCTCTCTTCAGGCATATTCCTGCCAGCTGGTCGCCTCGCCAGACCTCTGACCTGTCCTATCTCCAGGGCCTCCTTGTGGGTCCCCCATGGTGGCATCAGGTTCTGCACCCTGGCCCAAGCTGGGCTCCTAGTCCTTTACACACACTGCACCCTCTGCCAGCTGCCCACCCTGTACTCACCGGAAGGCGTATGAGGAGACGATGAGGACCAAGGTGACCACGTGGTGGACAAGCATGACCACCGAGTCCTTGCGCCAGGTGTCCATGTACAGTGTGGCATAGATGGAGTGGCCATAGAAACTTCCCTGCAGCAGATAGGCAGCTGCAATGTCCCGCGGCACCGCCATGCCCGGTGTCCAGTCTAGGGACAGCCAGACCTGTGGTCAGGAACCTTCATCCCTGTGACCCCATAATCCCCCCTCCTGTTGGCCATGTGTCCTCTGAGTGCCAGAGTGACCACGAGTGCCTACAGGTGTCCTTACTGCTGGCTCTCTGCTCCCAGTTCTCTAGCCATCATTTTTTTATTAATAGGCATTACTTTATTTTTTTTTTTCACAGATAGAGGATAACATTTCATCTCTCTGGTTGTAAGTGATACAGAATCACAACATACATGCAGTCATACATAAAGCTAGGGCCACGATGGCCATCATACTCCACCACCTTTACTGTCCCCATGCCCCCTCCCCCCTTACACCCCTGTGAACAGAGTTCCCTCATTGTTCCCGTGTCCTTCCCCACATTATGGATCAGCATCCACTTATCAACGAGTACATTCGGCATTTGGTTTTCTGAGATTGGCAATAGGTGTTACTTTAATAGAGCAATTTAGATTTCTAGGAATTATTAGTGGAATATAAAGGTGGGTTTTTGTTTTTGTTGTTGTTGTTGTTGTTTTATACCAGGCATTGAACCCAGGGGCGTTTAACCACTGAGCTACATTCCCAGCCCTTTAAAAAAAAAAAAAAAATATATATATATATATATATATATATATGTTTTAGTTGTAGGTGTACACAATACTTTTTTTAAAAAACATTTTTATTGTAGCCAGGCACGGTGGCGCACGCCTGTAACCCCAGCACTTAGGGAGGCTGAGACAGGAGAATTGCGAGTTCAAAGCCAGCCTCAGCAATGGCGAGGCGCTAAGCAACTCAGTGAGACCCTGTCTCTACATAAAACACAAAATAGGTCTGGGGATGTCGCTGAGTGTTCGAGTACCCCTGAGTTCAATCCCCAGTACCAAAAAAATAAAAATAAAACCCCCAAAAAAAATTTTATTGTAGATGGACTCAATACCTTTATTTATTTATTGGTACTGGGGATTGAACTCAGGGGCTCTTGACCACTGAGCCACATCCCCAGCCCTATTTTGTGTTTTATGTAGAGACAGGGTCTCACTGAGTTGCTTAGCGCCTCGCCGTTGGGAGGCTGGCTTTGAAGTTACAATTCTCCTGTCTCAGCCTCCCAAAGTGCTGGGATTACAGGCTTGAGCCACCGCGCCCGGCTTATTTATTTATTTTTATGTGGTGCTGAGGATCGAACCCAGTGCCTCACATGTGCTGGGCAAGAGCTTTACCACTGAGCTACAAGCCCAGACCCCCAGCCCTTTTTTTTTTTTTTTTTTTAAATATTTATTTTTTTAGTTGTATGTTGACAGAATATCTTTATTTTATTTTTATGTGGTGCTGAGGATCGAACCCAGTGCCTCACGCGTGCTAGGCGAGCACGCTACCACTGCACCATAACCCCAGCCCCCAGCCCTTTTTGAATATTTTATTTTTTAAATACTTTTTAAATTGTCAATGGACCTTTATTTTATTTATTTATATGTGGTGCTGAGAATTAAACCCAGTGCCTCACACATGCTAGGCAGGCACTCTACCACTGAGCCACAACCCCAGCCCTTTAAATATTTTATTTAGAGACAGCATCTCGTTAAGTTGCTGAGGGCCTCGCTAAGTTGCCAAGACTAGTCTCAACCTTGCAATCCTCTGGCCTCAGCCTCCTAGCCCCTGGGATTACACGCATGCATCACCACGCCCAGTAGATAAAAATTTTAAGACAGGGTCTACATAACTGGTCTTGAACTTGCAATCCTCCTGCTTCAGGCTCCCACGGCTCCTGGCTCAGATACATGGTTATTAAACAATTTCCTGCTACTCTTTTATGCATTCAAAAAATGCTCCTGCCCCTGAAATTCCTCCCCTGCAGGATTTCTGTCCCCGGCTTCCCTTCCCATCTTCTCTTGCCAGCCCATGTGTCCCTGTCCTGCTAGCATCCCAGCCCCCCCTTTCCTGCAAATCTCCACCTCTATGGAGGCTGCTGCCCACCTCCCCAGGCCCAGGCTGAGTCTCACAAGAGTCTCCAAGCAAGGAGCCTGGACCCCCTGCCCGTCCGCAGTCTCTTGGTGCCCCTGTCCACCATACTCTGGAGACTGCTCCCCAGGCCAAGGCAGGAGCCCTCCCCTCCCTCCACCACTTCTGCCTCCTCCTCAGCTCAGCCAGTCGACTCGGGCCATCGGCTACTGAGGCCAAGGACCATGACGGCTGTGCTCACACCAGCCAGGAACTGCCTGTGCTGTCCCTCCTCTCTGGCCACGCCTTCTCTGCCACCCACCCGCCCCTCAGAAAGTAAGTTCTCTGGGCTCCATGTGGGGGTTCTTGCTTCTGGCCTCAGTGACCTGGAGCCAGACTCCTGTTCTCTGGAATCCAGACGCACCCACGTCCCCGCGTCAGTGACAGTCCTTCACCCACAATTCCATCCATGCCTCTGCTCCTTCCCCTTTCCACTTGTCCCCACCCTGGTCCAGGCAGTGGTGCCTCCCACCCAGTACTGCCCAGCACCCCCAGCCTCCCACCCAGTTAGTCAGTCCACTCCCTTCACGGTGGCCTCTATGGCTGTGAACGCACAAACCATACCACAGGGACCCAGAAATTGTGCCCCTACAGATGTGCCCAGGTCTCACACAACGCCCTGTACATCCTGCCCACCAGCACCGTCCAGCCAGCCATGAGCCGGAAAGGACCCAAGCGCCCCCCAGTGGATGGATGGATGAACAGCAGCACCTCCGAAGGGCTGGGAGCACCCATCCCGGCTAGCATGGGGAGCAGCTCTGAGCACATGCTGTGGGGTGAAGGAAGCCAGAAAGAAAGGACAACTGGTAAGATCCTGCGTATAGAAATGTCCATACAGAGGGGTTTCAAGATGACGAGGAATGGAGGTCCTCAGCCCTTGCCTCCTCTTCCACCAAGAACCGGGTAGCAGTACATTGCATTTGGAGGTGACGAGGTGACGGCGTGGGAAAACGCAGGCACTGGCAGGAGAGAGAACGGAACCTTGGAAGATTCAGAGGCCGGGGGCTACCGCAACAGAAAGAGGAACAAAGTGCCTGGTAGCGCGATCCAGGGCAGAAAGGGCTCCCCTTTGCAGGGTTGGGGTGAGTGGGGGAGTGCCAGCAAACTACCAGCAAGGATGCCGGCAACCCTAGCTCCTGGAAAGTTCCACCGTCATCACAGGCTGGCGGCCCAGTTAGGGAGGGACCCGGATGGTCCCCACTAGCTTCGCTTTTGGAGAAGGGACTCACGGGGTCTCCCAGCAAGCCCCCAGGCTGCGGGAGCGGGGAGTCAACTTGGGGAGGAGCTGGGTCTGAGTCTGCGCTGCTCTAGGGGCCAGAGAGCCCTGCGGAGCCTTCTCTCTGGGACGCCATGGATACTGCTGTGCACCGGACTAGGGGCTGCAGCCTCAGGGACCCCCAGCCCCCAAGCCCACTCAGTGCCCTGCATTGCGGGGGAAGGTGTCAGGGCACAGTGCTGCCCCGGAGAGCCAGGAGGCCAGGAGCTCGCCCTCTGAGACCAGGGACGCAGCAGCCATGCCAAGTGCTCCTGGGGTTACTGCCACCCCTGCCACAGGCCATGACCGGGAGTGTGCTGCTGCAGGCCTGCAGGAGAGCCGCAGCGCCAGTGGCCACCCCACTCCGCCCCTGGGCCATATCTGGGAAGGGTGTGGGTGCCACAGCGGGGCTGCCACAGTTGCAGGTGTCCTCTCCCCCTGTGCAGCGTCTGGGCGCCCGGCCCGGTCTGGCTGGAGGACAGGTGCCTCGAGCCCCTTACCAAGGCCAGTCGCCAGCGTCAGAGGTCCTTACTAGGAGCAGAGCTCTGTCTCCTCAGTGCCAGAGGAAACCTGCAACACCTGACGGTTCACACCATTCCCATGCAGGAGTGGCCACACAGTGAGCATCACACACCCTTGGCTGTCCACACCACCCCTTCCTGAGCCACTAGCGTGTCCCCACCATTTTTGGCTCCTGGAGACAGTGGGTCTCTTTGTGCCTCTGTGTGCACTGTGGTCAAAGTCTTTATTTACAGCCAAAGCAGCTGTAAAGTATCTTCACTGCGGTGTAGTGGGAAGATATCCCATGTTCATGGACTGGAAGAATTAATATGGTTAAACCATCCCTATGGAGACCCAAAGCAATCTACAGGTTCAATGCCATCCACATCAAAATACCAATGACCTTCTTCACTGACATACAGAAAAACAATCCTAAAATTAACACGGAAGCACAAAGGACTCTGAATAGCCAAACAATGTGTGTGTGGGGGGGTGGTTACTGGGATTGAACCCATGTGCACTCTCTCACTGAGCTACATCCCAGCACTTTTATAATTTTATTTTGAGACAGGGTGTCACTAAGTTGCTGAGGCTAGCCTTGAACTTGTGATCCTCTTACTTCAGCCTCCAGAGTAGCTGGGAAGTGCAAATCAAAACTAAATGATGGGAGGCTGAAACAGGAGGATCACAAGTCCAAGGCTAGCCTCAGCAACTTAGTGAGGCCCTGTCTCAAAAAAATAAAAAACAGAAAGGGCTGGGGAGGCAGCTCAGTGGTAAGCACCCCTGGGTTCAATCTCCCATAACAACAAAACAAAACAAAA
>PVHX01020650.1:0-22051 GCA_004024805.1 Geosciurus inauris
GAGCCAGGTGCATGGTTAATCTGTTCGACAAATACTTCCTGAACTTATACCAACTACCTGAGAGTCATGATGGAAAAGATTGTAGAGCACTGTGGTTTTGATATGAGGTGTCCCTCAAAAGCTCACGCGTGAGGCAGTGCAAGAATTTTCACAGCTGAAATGAATAGATTATGAGAGCTGTAACCTCATCAGTGGATTAATCCACTGATATGGATGAACTGGGTGGTTTTGACTATGAGCAGGTAGGGTGTGGCTGGAGGAGGCAGAACTCTGGGGACATGCCTTTGGGTTTGTATTGTGTCCCTGGCGAGCTGTGCTCTCTCTCTCTCTCTGATTCCTTGTCACCATGTCCTGAGCTGCTTGCTTCCTCCATGTCCTTCCGCCATGATGTTCTGCCTCATCTTGGGCCCAGAGCTATGGAATCGCTTATCTGTGGACTAAGACTTCTGAATCCATGAGCCAAAATTATCCTCTACATTGTTCTTGTCAGGTCTCTTGGTCTCTGCAACAAAAATCTGACTAAATCACAGGGAGATGGGGAAACTAGCTCCACTGAAGGATGATTCAGGGCATTGTGCCAAATACCCTGCTGAGGATTTTAACTCTATTGCCTCATTTGACTAGTGACTGTGAGGCACTTCATACTTTCCCTGTTTTACAGATGAGGAAAACTGAGGCCCAGATAAGAAACTGGCAAGATGGCTACTGAAGTAATAGTGCATGGAAAGCCCAGCTGAATCAGAGCAGCAGAGCGGCAGAGCCACAATCACCTTAGAGACTTATGAAAAATAATAAATGGTGGTTGTTTTAGGCCATGGCGTTTTAAGTAGTATCTCATTACACAGCAAGGGTTAACCAAGTAGTGCTGGTATTTGAAATCAGGTCTGACTCAGCCCTCTAACTGGAAGGGGGCGTGGGAAAGTGATCTAGGTGCATTCCTGGGGGAAAGAGAGAATGGATTTGGGAATCCTTAGCCTATCTTGGTCACACACACCCTCTTTTGGTTGTAGAACATTGGTCCCGCTTGAGAACTGCAGTAATTACGGAGGCGCCCATAACATGTTCAAGCAAATTTGAGCCAGGATGACATGGTTATATTTGAGCATCTTAAAGATGACTCTGGAGAAAGAGTGAAGGACAAATTGGGTTCAGACTAAAGACAGGAAAGAATGTGTCTTGGTAAAAATTGGGAAGGCAATGAGCTGTGCTACAGGGTGGTCCAATTAAGTGAGAAGGTGTATTTTCAGGGAGCATTTAGGAAGTGAGGCTATCCTTATTTGAAACTTGAAGATCAAAGTGAGAGTCAGGACTAGGATGAGTCTCAGATTTGAGTTTGGGTCACTGGGAAAATTGGAGCACCCGATAAAGAAACAGAAGGACAGTGGCAGACCTGAGGGGGAATGAGAGGTTTGGTTATGGCCTGTGATGGAGGAGGCATCCATGGGCCATCTTGGCATGTTGATTAGGAGACAGTCTGCAGCTTCCAGGAGAGACTTGGGCTCAAGAGACAGGCCTGGGAGTCTCTGATGTGTGTACTGGCAACAGGAGTCACGCATTTCCATCACAGTTCTGAGTGGCAGACAGCAGAATCCACTCAAACTTGAATAGAAGAGACATGCTTTTTTCTTTTTCACAAAAGAGATTTTAATAGTTTACAGAATCTTCAGGAGCTTGTGAGTACTAGGTTTAGGGGATACAAAGCCAGGAACAACAGTATCCAGGAGAAACCAGCCAACCATCCCCAGAAGACTGTTAGCAGAAGCCACATGGCTCCTGCCTCACGGCACAGACCTATAACACGGAGCATAGGACACCAGGCCCCTCCAGAGCTGTCCTGAAGAAACTTATGCTTCTGCCTCCAGTTTACTAAGGAACAGATCCCCTCCCTCACTGTGGCTGCCTCTTGGCTACCCATACCTTTCCCAGGCAGGTCAGAGGATACCCCCTTAGCTGCAAGGGAATCTGAGAGATGTGGTTTTCACTTTCCATTTCCTATAGTTCAGGGAGGTCGACCATGGAAGGATGGAATGTGTGCCAAGTGAGCAATTGAAATACAGGAAATCACCCACCACATAGAAATACAGGAAATCACCCAGGGAAGTAACAGTAAGGAACAAAAGAAAAACTACTCCAGGGCTGGGGTTGTGGCTCAGTGGTAGAGTGCTTGCCTGCCATGCATGAGGCACTGAGTTTGATTTTCAGCACCACATATAAATAAATGAATAAAATAAAAGTCCATCAACATATAAAAAATACTTAAAAAAAAAAAAAGAAAAGAAAAACTACTCCAGAGGAGGTGGCGAACCCCTTTTCCTTAGGCTAGATTGAATGGGGTTTCTGTCACTTACAACCTAAGCAAATGCCCTCTTTTGTACATGATTCCAACCTGTCATTATGGCATGTATTCCTTTACATGATTAGCCTCAGGGCCAGATGAGTGCTCTACCTGAGCAGAACTCTCTAGACACTCAGAATTAAGCTTCCAGAACCTACTGGCTTATACACATGGGCTCCGACTTCTATTGGTTCAGTTTATGATTTTGCAACTTTGTGATGGTGTAAAAGCATACCCAGACAACCACTGTGCTGTTCACTTCCAGGACAGTATTCATTGCATGACATAACCAACACTTTATTATAAAATAGGTTTTGTGTTATGTAATTTTGCCCAGCTATCGGCTATGCACGTGTTCTCAGCACATCCAACATGGGGTAGGCTGAACTACAATGTTCAGTAGGCTAGGTGCATTAAATGCATTTGGGGATTATGTTATTTTTGATGTACAATAGGTTTATGGAGATGTGATCCCCTCAAACTGAGGAGCATCTGTACCCTTGTGCAGCCATGCACAGGTCTTGAAGTCAAAGAAGACCAGGTTAAAGCTACACTCATTTAAAATCATAGCCTACTAAGAAATGTCTGAATATGCAGAGAGAGGTGGCATAAGGATTTTTATTCCTGTGCCTGGAACAGCACACATTTATTATTCTGGGAGCACAATCTGTACACTGGTGTTCCTAAGTGATATATATCACATTTGAGTGTATGTGATAACTTTTGAATGTGTTTTCAAATGAAATTTGAATCCATGTTTGCAGAACCTTTGAAATACCTTTATCAAACCCCAGTCATGCAAATCAAATTTGGAAATGGATGCCCTACACTGTTATTTCTCCAGCTTCATCAGAACTTACCAACTCATTTGTTATGAGTTAAATGTGTCCCCCTCAATGACACGTTGAAGCCCTAACCCTCAGAACCTAGGAACATGAGTTTATTTGGATATAGGGTCTTTATACAGGCAATGAAGTTAACATGAGGTCATTAGCATGGACTCTAATCCAATATGACTGTTGTTCTTATATAAAGGGAAAATCTGGAGAGAGTAACAAACATGCACAGAGGAAAGACTGTGTGAAGACACAGTGGGGTAACATCATGGCAAGACAGAGGATTAAAATGGTGCATCTGTAAGCCAAGGAACATCTGGGGCTACCAGAAGCTAAGAGAGAGGCCTGGAACCCATTCTTACCTAGTATCTTCAGAAGGAACCAACCCTGATGCCACCTTGATTTTGGACTCCCTGCCTTTGGAACTGTGATCTTCTAAATTGTTATATTAAGTGTCTTAGTATTTTGATAAAGCAGTCATGGGAAACTAATGTATCTGTGCTGACATGAAGAGCACAAACTAAAAAAGAATGTGGTGTTGTTAGGTCAGGCACAACATGGTTCAGTAGTAGTGTATTTCTTTTTTTCTTAGTTTAATGGAATTAAAATAATTGCTGTTGAAGGCCAACATGTGCATTGCCTTGATCTCCAGGGTAACATCCTGGAATGCTGGACCCATAGGTTTGTATTTCATCAGGAGAAGCTAAGGGCCCTTTAGGAGCCCAGGCATGGCCTCATGGGTGGCCATGTTTTATCAGCATTCTCTGGAGGTGGTAGCATTTTTGTTTCTGATGCTAATACCAACATCACACATAATTTGTTGATTCCCTATTGTTGGTTTCTCTGTGTGATGGAAAGTTGTCGCCTGGCTGTTTTCTTTCTTCCCATCCTCATTACTGCCTCCCCCCTGTCATCCTTCCAACTCTGCATCAAAGGGGAGCATGCCTTCTCTCATCTGGGAAGAATTCCAGATGCCTATTATCAGAACCGAGGAGCACTTGACATTTCAGATCGTCATTAGGGCTTCTTAATCAGTTGCAGCCAAACCTTGGCACTTTAATGGGCCTGTGGGAGCAAACAGACGAGTGGAAAGGAGATTCAGCAAGGTTTGCTGGCAGCTGCTGCTCTTGGACAGAATCACGGGACAAGCTGAGCCTCCCGGGATCCAACCTGTGGCTCACTGTGGCAGATCTGGTGTCGTCCTTCCTCTGCCGTGTTCTATCTTTGGAGGAATTGTGGAATTAATTAAATCCTTTTCCCAAGATGCCTCTGCTTCCCCAAACTGTCACTCTTCCTGCATTGGGTTTCTGTTCCACTGTCTCCATTTTGTAGGTACAATTCACTTAGGCAGGCTTGCCTGCACCACACCCTTTTCTGTGTCCCCAGACCCGTGTTTCGGAATGTGATCCATCGGTAGCCACATTTGCATTTTGCTAGGGCAGGCTCAGGGGGTGTGGTTCTTTCCCGAGGGTTCTGCCTATCGGCTGTGCGATGCCCTCTCTTTTCAGTTCTGCATGGCAGTGTGAAGAATTACCTGGGAGAGGGGAGCAGGTGTTCCCAGGAGAGCAGTGAGCCTCCATCACAGCAGCTGAGGGGACAGGAGTGGCCAGTACCCAGAGGAATAACCTGGAGTGGTCTGTGTGGTATGGAAGTCTGCTGAGGATAGAGTCCTGGGGTTGGCAAAGCTCAGCCTGTTAAGGGGCTGCCCACTTGTTCTACCATGGGAAAGCCTATTGATCTTGTGCCAACCCCTCTTCAGACTTTGTTGGAGTATTCAACTTTAGTTCTTATTTTTTAATTCAAATAAGCACCATTAAACTCTTGGCACAGTTGGCTGGAAGTTTTCGATCAATGGTGTCAGCTTTTTGGGAGAGGATCAATATGTAGAAAATTCCTCTAAAAACACCCTAATATAGAAGAAAAAATATTCTATACGCACATCTGAATTTTGCTTTTTACTGAGGAAGTATTTCTATTCATTGGTAAGGCTGGTCCTTATTGATCAGGATATTGACAGGTTTACTCTTCCAGAGCCAGGTGAGTGGACAGAGTGTCCTTTGTCTCTCTACACTCTCCTCTCTGGTCTGCTGGGGACCTCCCACACCTCACTTTCATCTTGGGTTGCTGACCCCTCCTCCTCTATCCCTGGCTGCTTCTTGCGATTCAGTCCCAGAATCCCAGAGAGGACAGGGGGAGAGGACAGAAGGGCCTGTTCAGAGTGGCCACTAAACTAGGCCATCTTGGGCCTGAGGAAGGACTGGTGGTCAGTTTTGCCAGCTGTTTTCCACCCAACACTTTCCTTCCTTGTCCCTACTGGAAACAGCCCTAGTGAAATGTAGGGAAGGCAGGATAATGATGTCACCCATGCCACGGCTTTATGTCACAGGCACCACAGATGGCAGTGGTTAGTACCGATGTGCTGGGGAGCTTTCCTTTGAGGATGTATGTCCTGTGTAGTCTTGTTTTCATGCTATTTTAAAGCTTATCTCTTGCTCGCAGCAGTGAAAAATGGAATCCCAATAAAAATTTGATAATATTTGATTGGGTAAATGAATTTTGACTCATCCCTAGCATGGAATATTCTAGAGCCATTAAGCACAATTAGATAGATCTACGCTTATTGACATGAAAACATATCTGTGTTAAATTGGTAAATAAAAAGAAAAAAACTGCCTAGAAGAAATTACACAGAAATATTAACAAGCAATCTATGAACAGGAAGATAATAGATTTTATTTTTTCTTTCTTTTTGTATTCTGAATCTCTACAGTGAACATGTATTACTTTTATAGTGAGTAGGGGAAAGCCTTTTATAACATGGAAAAATTTTAAAAACAGGCTTAAGAGAAAAGTATTTCACAAGAATATTTATTATTTTATGGAACTTTACCCCAGTCTTCTAAGAGGATAAAGGATTAGGAATAAGCCTAATTTATCTTTGTATATGCATATGTTCTTTATAATATATTCTTTGCAATGTATTTGTGACATACATTTTTGCAAATGCAAAAAACATACTATTAAGGTATATAAGATGGCATAAAATTCACAATGCGTACACTCGTGTATATTTTTTGTACACATATACTCTATCCTGTCCTGTATGCACTTTATTACTTGTGCTTTATTTATTTGGAAAAATAAATTTATTTTTCCCTAAGTACTTTCCAAATACTATTCAGATAATCAGTCATATTCTAATCCTCCCTGTCCCTCCTGTTCTGGAGGTGACTGGCCATCAATGATCTTGGTTACCCTTTCTTTAAATAAGACATTTTGGGAAGATAAAGTACCCATCTGCCTCACCCCACCAAGGACTGTGGGGCTCCTGGTGGCATCATTAGTCTGTGTTCTCAAGCACCAGTGTTCCTTAAGTGTGTCCCCAGCACACCTGTGCTGCTTTCATTTGATTGGCGCGTGGCCTCCTCCAGCTGTGTCTTGGGGGCAGGTGAATGTTGGGTTAGATGATGAATCACGAGCACAGTGGCCTTAGAGACCTACCTTTGCATCTTGGCTGATGATCCCAGCTTGCTCCCAAGTGCCTGTAATGGACATCCCTTTGAGCCCTATTTTCTTTCCTTTTAGCTAAACCTCTGGTCTTTTTCCTTTCCTCTCTCTTTCCCTCTCCAACTTGATTTCCAAGTCTCTCTCTCTCTCTTCAGGGAGTTGATGGGTTACTTTTTAGATGCCATTAGTAGTTGGAAGCCTTTAGGGAGCTTCCCCTCCGCTCTGGAGTTCCAGGGGCCTTGGAAAGCCCCAGTGTCACAGAAAAGATGGTCCACTGGCATGGGGCCTGGCTGCACTTCCACAGGTCAGGCAGCCCCCTCCATGAGCAGCCACCCTGCCAACCTGTCCTGTCATGAAAGGGACCTCAGTGTATGGACCCCACAGAGAAGGCCCCAGAGGAAGATGGTCCCAGAGTTCACTCCATTGACACCAGCTTGCTTGGTGTAAGCAAGCCCAGGGGAGCCTGCGTGCTCCTTTGTTCCTCTCTTACTTATCTAGTGATTTTATTTTCACCAACGTGGAGTGCTTCTTCAATGCCAGGTTCTGTTCAAGTCACTTTAATCAGTCTAATCTCCTTTAACAATACAGTATTCACATTTTTCCAAAATTAAGGTTGGAAAATAGAGAGAGAGGTCAGTGATGAGCCTGGCAAAGCACAAGGAGCGAGTCCTGGAGGCCAGATCAGAGTGAGGCGTTGCCAGAGGAGCCCCTGCATTTTACCTGCACACGATGCGCCTGCCTCCTTGCCTGTGTGGAGCTCGGGGGACATGGGTGCCCTCTGCTCCTGGGGCCTTGCTGTAACCCTGTTTCTAGTTCTTCCCTGAGGTTTTCAGGGAAGATATTCCAAATGTGTGACTTGTCCTACCCCGTGTGCTGTGGGGAGCAGGAAGCCCTTAATGACATGCTTGTTCAGAGGGATGCTTCTCCCCTTTTGCAGAGGAGCTCTTGGTACCCCAGGCATGGGGGCCCAGTGCAGTCTGCAGGGCTGGTCTGGGAGCGAGCTCAGTTCTACTACAAGTACTCATTTACTGGGTGACTTTTCAAAATGTCCTTTAACCTCTGAGGCCGGTGTTTAGGTCTACAAGATGGGAATGCCACCGTTTTAGCTCAAGAGTATTCCGAAGGAGAGAGGTAATCTGATGAAGATGATGAAGGATATGCGTTGCATGCCAGTCACTGGGCTGAGAACTTTGCAGATCACCTGAAGTTTGCAATAACTGAAGATAAAAATCATGATTGTCATGGGAACATATTTTATAAAATTAGATGTTTGGTAAATAGAAGAAATTATGGTAGACACATGTTGCATTATACTAAAAGACAAAATAACTAACATGTTAACTGGTTGTGGACTGCTTTCCCAAAACAAGATTGTAAAAAAATGAATTGAATGCTATACAACATACAAAACGGTTCTTTTTGGTAGAATACAGTCCAAGAGGAAGTGTCTGCACATAGTAGGAGCTCAATAAGTACTCTGTGAGAAGGGATAATAGAGACCTGCTTTCATTCTTAGCCACACTGCGTCACGAGATCTTTCCCATATGAGTGTATTTAGGACTGAAGGTCACATACACCGTGTGACCCTGCAGTGATCTATCCTCCTTACTTTACCCTTTCCCTTGAATTTTATTTGTATTAACTTCTAGGATCTATAATCTTCTTCAGTCTCAGTTGGGCATGGTTAAGAACATGTTTACAAGTTTAAGAAATGAAGGTATTTCAAGCAGAGGAAGGAGACAGGAACTTCAGGCCAAAGCAGCGATCCATGTTCCTGGATCAAATGGAGGAATAATTGACTCCGAGTCCAGGGCCTCTGGAAATATATGGGCTTCACTAAAACCAAAATATTGTCCTATAACCCAATAAATGTAGGTTCAATTCAATATGCGCTTAGAAGTAATTTAGAAACCGTCATTCCATTTCAACACGAAATGCAGCTCTGTGTGGTATAAATTCTCCATTAAGATGATGTGGTGGGAGAAGGAAGGGATCTTTTGAGCAATCCATTTATTTTAGTGTCCCAAATGTTCACAGCAATGGGAGCAAACGTGGTAGCCATTGTGGTCAGCCTTCTGTCACAGAGGGAAATGGATGGCCTCTCCTTAGCCACCAACCTGCTCTGCCTCCATGACAGAGGGTCCATCAATTTTCTTCAGAGAGCAGAAGAGAAGCCACGTTTGGCTGTCTTGCAAATTAAACTTTTAATAGAAAAGTAAAGAAAAAAGCTATGCCCATTTATTTTATGGGTTGTTGCTTATGAAGAAGGAGAAAGGTCAAGAACGAGATAGAAGAAGTGAGACCAGTTGAGCCATTCTTTGGAAATGTTCCTTTTGAAACATTTGCATGTTTTATTCAACTGGAAAGTTTTTTCTTTTGGTTTTTTTTTTGACATTTCTCTCTGGTTTCCTCATTATGCTCCAAACAATCACCAGAAACTACTTCTACACTTTATTCTTTCTTCTCACAAAGAAGTATCACACCTCTGATCTGTACCTCACATAGGATGTGCCAGGATTCATTTGCCATTCCTGTCCTGTGAAAAAGAAATCCAGGGACCAGGGAAACAGATAGAGCAGGGGATCTTTCCTTTAAAGAACTGTCCAATTATGTGGCTCTTAAACTGCCAATGTCTTCACTTTAAAATGGTAAACAAGACTAAGATTAAGTCATAGCATATTAAATATCAGGCAAGATTATTTGATTTTGTTTACTTGTCCCACAAAAAGAAACAAATTTGTCTTGTTTTCCTTTAATCTTCCCCTTTCCCTGCTGTACCCTATTCTTATGTGTGTGTGTGTGTGTAGAGAGAGAGAGAGAGAGAGACAGAGAGGGAGGGGGAGAGAGAGAGAAAGAGTGAATGTCCTAGTCATGTGGCCTTCGAATTATTGAAAAGTGATAAATGTGAAGATTGGTTCAACTTTGGAAATTAAAGCATGTTCATTTACATATATAGAATTAATTCCATCATTACAGACTTAGCAAAGCTTGAGCTAATTGTTGCCAAGGCAAGTAAAGTAGCAAATTTAGAACATTCATTTTTAAGCTGCCACAGCTCATGTGATGAATGAAACCTAGTTGGAAATGTATTGGGGCACCATTTTATAAGCCTATTGAAGACCCACAAGAATGGAGAAGAGGGAGGGTATCAGGGGATGCTCACTGCTATAACAACTAAACCCCAAGATCTCAACAACTTGAAGGGTAAGCGCTGACTTTTTGCTGTCATGAAGTCCAAAAGAGGCATTCCTGATTTCCCATAAGTCCAAACACAATGTGGCCTTCTGTATGACCATCGCCATCGAGGGACCAGGCTCCTTCCTTCTTGTGGCTGCGCACACTGGATTCAGCCAGTAGGTGGAGAGGAGGCTGAGGACTGTACGTGGGAGATTTGTATGAACCATGAGCAAGCATTCATAATGACATGAAAACCACACAAGAGCCTGGAAAACAGCTCAGCCGTGTTCTCAGGAGCAAGACAAAGGGGTTTGCTGGTCAGGTAGCTTCATCCCTGACATAGGACTTCACAGCAAAGCTCTTTAGGCTTAGGAATGGGAAAGCAGAGTTTGGAAGAAGATCCAAGAGTCATCTGTCAAGAGGAAATGAGAATGTTACCTTGGTCATGCACAAATGTGTGGCGGTGCCCATGGAACCCCAGCCCCAGCCAGCATCTGCATTCTTTCTGTACGAATCTCCAACTTATTTCACAGCTGTTTCCATAGAAGCGATACACTGTGGTGGGGGAAACAGGATTTCCTCTCCAGCCAGCATTGCCTCAGCACAGTATCCTACTGGGGAATGTCGACCTCAACTTAAAATGCCATCCAGAGGTCACCACCACGACGTGGGCAGTACACCCTCGTAGCTGAAATTAATGAGAGCCCACAGGACCGAGTTTCTATCCACCTCATTTCTATTTCTCCAGCAATGTAACTATATAAAAGAAAATTTGGAAACTCTAAATGGCTAATATGTTATCCTGCCTATTTCTAGTCCACAAGGTCAGTGTTGTTGTTTTTTCTTTTATCTTTATTTTTTTTGGAAAAAAAGCGAGTGCCCACAGGCAGTACAGTTACATTTGCGTTTCACCTACAGTTTTGATTTTTAGTCAATAACAAGAGACGAGGTTGTCATTCTCCTGCTCCTAGTTCATTGCGAGAACTTCACCATCCTGGCAGAGGCAAGAAAATCTGGGTAAAACTGGACTAGTCTCAATGTGGGCTACTTGGGGATTTGCTGCAGACCCCTCTCTCTGGACATAATGATGAGCACCGTAGAGTCTGCGGTGACTGGGCATCCTCCTCTTCATCTTAGCAAGAGCAAGTGTGCTGGAGATCTTTTTAAAAATACAAGATATTTTAGTTTTTATAACTTTTGAATATAGAATTTTTAATTTCTTCCATATGTATAATTTTGAATGTGCCCCAAAGGCCTTTGTGTTAAAGGCCCTGGTCCCCCAGGGAGGTGGCAGGACCATAAAGAGGTGGGGCATAGTAGGAGGTACTTAGCTCATTGCAAGTGTGCCCTCGAAGGGGATTGTGGGACACCAGTCCCTTCCTTTCCTCTTTTGCTCCCTGGCCTATGAATAAGTGTTTTTGATCCATTATGGGTTCCTGCCATAATGTGCTGCCCACCACATGCCCAAAGCAATGGTCTGGAACCTCCAAATATACAAACCAAAATAAGCCTTTTCTCTTTATAAGTTGATTACCTCAGGCATTTTATTATGGTCACAGAAAGCTGATGAACACATATAATTGGTGCTATCCTTTTTTAACCTGACATTACTTCACGAGCATTTCCCCATGCTGTCAGGCACTCTTCAAAGTGAAATTTTAGTTACATAATGTGCCATCATCTGACTATGCCAGCCTTTAATGAACCATTCCCCTAGAGCTGGATACTAGGTTGTTCTTATTGCTATAATTAGCATTTTGACAAATGTCATGGGAAGTGCATCTATGTAATTCTAGATCTTTCCTTACCGTAAATCAACTGATATTAGGAGGTCAAAGGGCATGAACACTTTAAAAGGATTTCATTGCTAATTGCTAACTGTTACTACATTGGATACATTTGCTTTGCTGGTAGTGGTTGTGAATGGCCCCTGTGAACCCAAGCATCATGTTTTTAAAGCTTTGCCATCATGACCAAAATATCAACCATGGATACAAAGACAGGCTCTATCCTGTACCTGTACAATTTGAGCTCTCTCATGGCTATGGTTTAGGTAAGTACACTCTAAAAGCCCTTGAGTTAAAGGGTTAGTTGCCAGTCTGTGATGCTATTGGGAGGTGGTGGAACCTTTAGGAGGTGGGGCCCAGTAGAACAAAATTAAGTCACTGGGTCCAGGCTCTTGAAGAGGGTAGTGGGCTTCCTCTCCCTCTTTGCTTGCTGGCCAGCACGAGGTAATCAGCTTACTTGGCTGAATTCCTACCCTGGTGAACTGACTTCCTCAGGCTCAAAAGCCATGGGCCATGGACTGAGACTTCCCAATGAGTCAAAAAAACCTTTTTCTCTTTTAAGTGTTATGATCTCAAGTATTTGCTTATAGTGGCAGAAAGTTGACCTACACACTACCCTCACCCTCTTGGATCCTGTCTGTATGTCAAATTTTGATATTTAGTACATTGTGAATTACTTTTTGCATTTGTCTTGATTTTTAAAATTATGTTGCATTAAAATGTTATTTATCTTGATTTTTCTGAGTTTTTGTGCCTGAGATGAGTGTCTTTTACATCTCATCCTAAGCCTGTCCCTGCTGATTTGGGACATTCTAGACACTCTGGAATCCTGGTGATTTGGAACATTCTAGAATGCCCAGCAATAATATAATAACTGAGGAAAGCCACCTAAGTGCACAGATTACTAAGCTGATGAAAGATCAAGGACCATCAAGCAGTAGAGGGCCACATGAGACCTGCTGTGGGGTGGTATGCACAGGTAGTTGAATCTAAATGGCTGAAAATGGACAGACCAAGGAGGGACACATGCGGGCTGATGGCAAATAATGGAGGTATCAGAGCTCACTTTGAAGCTTTAGCAGCAAGCCATTCTGCCCTCCTGATGCAAACACTTCGCAAAGATTCCTCCCGAGACCCCCATTCTCCTCCTGTCAGTTAAAAATATCATTTACTGGTGCATGTGCCCTATTAGTTTCAGCTTTGATCTTTCTGAGTCGAATCACAATCTCTAAGAGCATTCGTGCTGTTTGTGCTGATTTCCTACCAAAGCAAACAAGGATTATCTCCTGGATGCACAATGAGAACTTCTCCGTTCCCTGGCACGGAGGGGATAGAGGCTAATGGCAAGTGGGAAGGTGGTAACTGGGTATAGTACACCTAGAAGCCAAGATCTCATTTGAATCCTGGAGATGTTTCTCAAGTAAATGTACATTTGGTTGTCAGTGCTATTAAAAAAGTAGATCTCACAAAATTATCAGTTAAGGTCATTTGCACAACACTAAAGAGGAACTCCTGTTCATTGACTCATTCATTCAAAATTGACAGAACATTTGTTATGTGCCAGGATCTTTGGTTACCTTCTAGGCTTTTAGAAAGGGGTAATCATAACAACCGCTGGGGTCTGCCCTCTTGGATTGACAGCAGGATGGGAGAGGGACAATAAATGAATAAAATAATCCCTCTGTGATTCCAGAGGGGGTGAGCATATGAGTAGAGGGCCCCAGGTAAAATTCGGAATGTCTGGCACTCTGTGTGCTGAGTGCTAGCTTTTCATCCTTGAATAAAGTAGTGATATGGGTGTGATTTTCTGTATTTAACTGATGGGAACATAAGGTCTGGTATGGACCAACAACCTGTCCAGGGGCTCCCGGGGTAGGTAAAAGTAGAGATGGGTTTACAACGCAGGGCCTGAACCTGGGTGTAAAACTCATTGTCTTGTCTCTTCCCTCCTTCATCTTTTAGAAACTGCATCCACTTCATGTCCCATCCACCCCCTGATTTGGAAGGGAAGCCTATAAAAGGTTTATGAGTGACATTCCTGCCTCCTTATCATGATCTGGAAACCACGATGGGTTTGAACACAGGAGAATTGACCACGGGATGCCCCTTTGGATGAAGCTGTGTGGAGAACGTGGCTTTGCTACGTGGCTGAAACGTTGGTTACACTCTCTGCCCCCGTCCCCTGCACCTCATCACTACCCCCTCTAGAACACAAGGCAGGACAACCAAGGGGGATTGGGGTCTATGGAGCAGTCATCCTCACCCAGTATCCCTGTCTCCTGCCAGCCCATCCTGCGGGGTAAGAAAAGGGAGCCCACCCGGAATACTTACAGACTTCTCTAGATCAGCCCTACTCAGTAAGTAGCAAGAGCCAGAACCACTGGCTGAACCTCCCTGGTTAGGTGATAGGCTCACCGTTCCTCGGTTCAGCATGTGAGTGGCTGGCTCAAGAGGCCTGGAGGTCCCTCCCCTGGAAATACAAGGACCACGAATTTTTTTTTTTTTTGCAGAAAACCCTATTTCCATCTATCCTTTTCCTTAAGTTAAATTGCCTTCTGGGCACTTTTAACTTTTGGAAATTCCTGCCTGTCCTTCACACATACTTATGAAATCTAACTGTATTTTCTTTTATAGAGATAAGGACAATAATAAATGAAGGCATAAGCATTAGTTTGAATGAACAGATGATTACCGTAGGTAACTGTGTAACCCTAATGTATCTCTTACTAGGAATTTCTTATCTACAGAACTAGAACCAAGTTCCAATTTTGTAGACAGGTGAATATCAAGATAACAGTGTGTGTATTTAGAGTCGGTAACTGTAATTATTTGTATAGCTGCTGGCACTGGTTATTAATATGCACCTAGCCATGAATGCCCATGCAAAGGAGGCCCATGTACAGATGCTGTCACTATTTATGGAGTCTTTTTAAAAAAGAGGTGTTTTTGTCAAGGTTTTCATTACCATGACCAAAAGACCTGATTAGAACAACGTAGAAGAGGAAAAGTCTATTTTGGCTCATGGTTTCAGAGGCTGAGTCCATGGTCGGCCGACTCTGTGGCTCTAGGCCTGAGTTGAAGCAGAACATGGTAGCAGAAAGGCATGACAGAGGAAAGCAGCTCTGGACATGGCCACCAGGAAGCAGAGACAGCCAGCTCTGCTCGCCAAGGACAGAATATAAACCCAAAGACACACCCCCAGGGACCCACCTCCTCCAGCCACACCCTACCTGCCTACAATCACCACTCATTAATCTACATTAGTGGATTAATCAACTAATTAGGTCACAACTCACAGAATCATTTCCCTCTGAATGTTTTGGCATCGTCTCACCCATGAGCTTGGGGGACACCCCATGTCTAAACCATAGCAATGAGATTCTTAACCTCTGCTTCTGCAAGTAGTCGGTTTCAATATCACGCTAAGGCATATCTTATAGCCTCTGGGAAACCCCACTCTACACACATGGGATTTGAGAGTGAAAAGACACCTGTCCTCTTAGGATGATTATCAAAGGAGTTTTGACCTCACAGCTGGAGGATGTGGGGGACACAAGGCTTCACAGCTGGCACTTAGAGAGTCCCTGCTGTGGGACAGCCTACTGCAAATGTCTATTTCCTGAATGTTCTGTACATCCAAGTTGGGAGAATTCTTTAAAATTGAGTCACGATGTTGAACTATTTAATGTTCAAATTATTATTTGTGATTTTCATTTCAAGGTCAGGGAAAATGAGAGTAGACAGTAAACTGATGGAACTAGAGTCGATGGTCCTCTGGAGTTGACTTCCATGAATTTGAGAGATGATGATTGAAAGGGAAGGGATGTTGCCCATTGCTAAAGTATGAGTCACCTGAAATTGGCCACGGCGGGACCATTTACACCTGGGATATAGGCAAATGCTCTGAATCAGGGCTATTTATTTATTTGCCAGTGCAGTGGATTTGTTTTGGCTTTATTTTGTTTTGCTTTTATTGTTTTAATCTAAAGCAAGCCAAGTCCACACTTCCATGGCCCCCTTGCCCTGTCGGTTCCTTGTGACCTAACCTCCAGCTGGGTTCCCCATTCTTGCAGATGCCTCCACCCCAGGCCTGGGCCTCAGTCATTCCTGTCCATCTCTGTGGTTTTCCTCCTGTGTGTGGAGGTGGGAATGCCTCTTTGGATGGATCTGTGGCTTTTGCTCCTGGATGATGCTGTAGGATCTATCTGACACTTGAAATAGTTTAAGAACAGGGTCCCTCATTTGGAGACACGAAAGCAGCCCGGGGCCTGGCACAGGTTATGCAGATGCTTGATGTTCCTCCAGCTAGCATTTACTATTATTTGGAAGTTACTGACGGCTTGTGTTTTGGGGGTGGAGGGGGCTGCGATTCACAACCCCCTCTCACCATCTGTTCCCTTGTTTCAAGGCGCCGCTTTCCACAGCCTTAGAATGTGAGAGAAATTATGTTAAATGATCACAAATTTTCTTTAAAGTTTCATTTTCAAAAAAAAAAAAAACAAGAGAAAGCTTTTAAAGAAGACAATTAGCTCCTTTTTTTTTTTTTTTGTAGGTCAATATACCAACAGATTACAAATCAAGAGGAAAAAGCCGAAACAAGGTTTTTGTTTGGTTTTGTTTTTAATTAAGACCCAAATAATGATCCTTTTAGAATGGGATGGAAAGTGACACCAGCTCTGAGATGCATTTGATCAATTTTGCAATATCACTGCCTCCAGTAGGGAAATGAGAGCAGGTGGGGGCAGCCAGAGGAATTCCTTTGACAGATGCTAGCACCAGCCCAAGCCAGGAAATCTTACGGTTGCTAACGTCCTGCCTCCAGAAATGAAGCAAATTATATCTGCCCATCTCTTCTAGTAGAAAATTTAACACATCTTGTTCTTAGAAGCTTTGCAAATACCCATGCTCCTCCGAGCCAATTCTAAGACCCGTATCCCTGGATTTTATGTAATGCAAATACATGAAAATCCAGTTTTATACATGAAGTTAAAAGAAGATACTGATGACTTGCTTTATACTAGGGCTTTTACAGGATTTCTTCAAGTAATAAACTCCTGTAATAAATACAAAATGACATCTGGTGTGCAGAAATTAAACGCACACTCCACTTTTCAGGGTCTATTCTATGCAGCAGAATACATACCTGTATCTGGCAAACTGCCCTTGGGAAGATTTTCCTACATGTAAATTTTCTGTATTCATTTAAAGGCTATTTTAGCAGACTATTTCTTAAGTAGACATAGAAGAAATCATAGCACTTGTGTCTTCTTTTCTTTTAGGAACATCAGGTGTGCAAAGTTGAGCTTGTCCAGCTCCTTGATGTCTGATTCTACGTCATTGCTGGTCCACTCGGGATCCTTCCTTGTACTGCCGGAGCCTCTTTGCCTTCTATTCTCTTCTGCCTAAACAGGAAAACCTAGCAGTCCAAGGCTTCAGTTACTTGTGGTCAACCACAATCCAAAAATACTAAATGGAAAATTCCAAACATAAACAGCTTATGAATTCTAAACTGCTTGCCATTCTGAGTAGATGATGAAATCCCGGGCCATCCTGCTTTGTGCTGACTAGGGGAAGAATCCTCCTGTTAGTCAGCGTATCCACACTGCATATGCTCCTCACCTGATAGTCACTTGGTTGCCATCTCAGTCATTAGATTGACTGTGGCCCTATCACAGTGCTTGCATTCAGGTGACCCTTATTTTATTGAATTATAACCTCAAAGCACAACATAATAATGCTGGCAGTTTTATGATATTATATTGTTATAACAGCTCTATTTTCACATTGATTATTGCTATTACTCCTTCACTGTGCCTAATTTATAAATTAAACTTGATTATAGGAATGTATCTGCAGAAAACAATATAACATGTATGGAGCCCAGTCCTATCCATGGCTTCATGCATTCACTAAGGGTCTGGGGACGTATCTCTCAGGATTAGAGCTAAGAAGCCTGATGGGTATGGTCAGAAAGGCTTGTTTTTTGTTTTGGGCTTTTTGGGTTTTTTTTACAAAAACCCAAAGGAGATAAAGGAAGGAAAGATTAGGGAGACATTGGCACAAGAGTATCCAAGATAGAGATGAGCCAGTGCAAAGGCCTTGAGGCTGGGCTGTGTGTGCCTGCTCTATTTGAGAAGTGGTACCAAGGCCAGTGCAGTTGAATAGAGTGAGCGATGGAGGAGAGCAGCGTGGAGCCAGTTAGGAAGATCTTAGGCCCATGTAAGAAACATTGAGACTATGCTGTGTGGAGACTGCCTAGGAGCAGGGGAGCTGAGAGCAGGTGACCAGCTTTGAGGGTTCCGTGGGGACACACAGGAGAGCTGGTGGTAGCTTGGATTTGTTCAGCAGCAGCCTAGAGTACGGTGTCAGGAACGCAGGTGTATTTCTAAGAACCAACAAGATGTACGGATGGATTGTGTGTGGGATGTGGGAATGTGAACAACAAATGGAAAGAGGGAGATGGCTCTTTACTGGGAGTAAAGACTACAATACCAGCAGATTTGGTGTGGTGTTGAGGAGTTTGGATAGGGAAATGCCAAATTTGAGATGTCTGAGTAGACATCCAAGGGGAGATGGTGGCAGTAGGCAAGTGGACATGCAATTCTGAATTTGGGGATCGTTGATGTATCGTTGATGCTTAGTTGCAAGATTGGATGAGGTCATCAAAATTGTGGATGTAAATAAATGAAGTGGTCTGAGGAATGGGAACATGGTCCTACCTCAGGGCCTTTGCACTTACTGTTCTCTCTGCCTGTAACACTGTTTCTTTAATGTTGCAGTTTACTTCCACCTTCATTCAGATTTGTGCTTCGTTCTTATTCCTTGGCAGTCATTCTTTGACTTTCCTATCTGGAAGGTAGTTCCTCCCTGCTCCACCTCACCTGGATTTATTTTTTCTTCTACGTGTCTATCATTTCTGACATGATAATTTATGTCGATCTACTTATTTATTCATTGTCTGTCTCCCCCCATTCGAGGCCATATCACACTAGTGGAGACTGTGTTGCTTTCATGTACTGCTTTACCCAGCACTGGACGCATCTGACACAGAATATGGTCAATAAATACTTGTTGAATTAATGAGTCAGCAAATCCTCAGGCAATTCCACATTCTAAGCAACGATCCCAATCTTCTCACTCTGTTCCTTCCCGTAAATACTTATGAAGCATGAATACTAAGAATCCAAATATATGACTTCCCCTCAAATATGTGATTTTTTTTGAAACTTACTTTCTCAATCCTTTCACAGAAACATATAAAAATAGTAGAAGTGATAAGTACTAGAACCCTGTGATAAGAACTAGAAATGCAAAGCTGAATAAGATAGAGTCCCTCTCCTTCAGCACCTGCAGGTGGGAAAGAATAAAGAAAGCATAGGTCAGGTGTTAAGGTGACTGACATTAGAAAAGCTCAATAAGGCCAAGAGAAAATTAAAACTGCCTTCAGGCAACAGTTAGCTGCATGGAAAAAGAATTTGCCAGCATTCATTTGACAAAGTTACAATCTCACGTTCCTAATTTAAGCACGCTTGGAGAGATGGGTACGTGAAGCATTCATGAGAAAAGCAAGTTCTAGTGTTGGAAGCTATGAAATAGACCAAGTCTGGATTTGAAATGACAAAGCCCTTCAGAAAATGATTCTAATAATTCTTTGCATTAGACACCAATTCATTAGGACAATATAAAGTGCAGAGATTTAGACCTATGTGACTGTTGCTGCATGTGTTTCATTGTAAGGCTGTGTCAGCAGATTACCCAGAATATAGTACTCTAGGCTTTACTCTGCCAAAGGAATAGCATCATTGGTCACCAAATTCCTCCTGTGGGGACAGGCTTGGTAGGAATACATGAAGGGCCTGTTCCTCTGTGCCCTGATACTGCCATTCCTTAAATATTTCCATTTATTCTAACCACAGAGTCCTCCAATGTCTACCAATGATCTGAGGCCACAGCTCAGTAGTATCACATCGGAGGACATCTTTAATATGTCATTCTAAGTTACATTTAAATGGCCTTAACTTGTTGCACAGGATTGGATTAGTTCTTTTTGGCCAAAGTTTTCTTCTGAAAATAAAGAAAACTCCTGTGGGTCAAGGGCTTTTCTTTATAAAGGTATTATCATCTCTATCTCTCAGGTAAGGAACTTGAGATGGCAGAGGAGCTTATTTAAGGCCACAGAGACAATCAATAAGTGGCAGAGCTTGATGTGACTTGATGGGCTCCCATCTGTGCCTATGACATCATCCTGACTCCCTCAAGATGTGTAGAACCCAGAACTAGAGAAAAGCAAGGGGAGGTAGTTTCAACTTCCTCTCATTAAAGAGAAATCGACCCAACTTCTACAAGAAAGTGTCTGTCAGTATATTTCCTTTTTTTTCCCAACCAAAACATACCATATACTTCAATCTGATTACTCTGTAATGACACACAATTGTGTAAATATCCTGAAATATCATGGCAGGGGCAGCAGAGTTTTTGGATCTCCTGAATTCTCCCAAAAATTAGAGCAAAGAGATTGCAAAACCCAAGCACATGAGTATCATCAACAAATGAAGCTGACAAGCATTGCTTTTGGTAGTGGGGGACCTTCAACAGCAACAAGGAGCTGCGTGGTATCAGCAGTAGTTTAGCAAGAGGAAGCTGAGAGAAGGAACAAGGCAGGTGACACATCTGAGTCCCCAAAGTTGCCAACAGTAACTCACTGGAAATAGCACAAACCGGGAGAGGTTGGGTGTCCACCACTGGCAGTGAGTTGCAAGAGACCATAGCCTGACCTGCAGGAGCTGGGATATCCTGGGCTCCTTGAACTCGTAAGACTTCCTTCCAGGTCTGTCACTCACCAAGAACAAATGGTGGAGAGCAGAACTCAACTAAGGCTCAGCTAAGAGTGGGAGAAGGGCACTAAGGTGAGAGACCCAAGAGAATGAGCTGCCACATACCATGACAACTACATGGAAAGGGAAGAGGCTGCTCAAAGCCTACAGTTAGCAAGTGAGCACAGCTCTCCTGGATGACACTCCTTGTAAAAGCTAATGTTGCAGAAAAAGCACGACATGGAAGAATCAAGGTTGCCATGGTTTGAATGTGTGTCCCTCCAAAATTCATGTGGTGATTTAATTGCCACTGTGGCAGTATTAATGGTGAGACCTCAAAGAGGCTCTGTATGCGGGTGGGACCAACACCCTTATAATAGGGGGAGTTTGGCTTTCTTCCTGTGTCTATCTTTGTTCTTCTACCATGTGATGGTTTCTTCCATGGTAGGATGTACAAGAAGGCCCCAGCCAGATGCTGCAGCTTGAAAGTGAGTTTCCCAGTCTCTGAATTGAGAGACAATAAGGTTCTGTTCATTCTGAATTCTGAATTAGTCTGTGTTACCGTGAGGTAGCAGCACAAAATGTCAAAATGGACTAAGTCAAAAGTATAATCCCATACAAACTTACTAATGGAAATTAAAGAGTAAAATAATGCCACAGACAGTGAGAGAGTACTAGAAAGAGACAGACTCAATCCCCTTCAAATAAAAGTCACATCCTGTCATTTCTAACAAATTTAAACACATTAAGAAAAAGACATAAGATACTAAAGAAGACACATAGGTCAGAATTAGTGAGACTTATAAATAAGGTTATATTTCTCAGGCAAGGATGAAACAATGAAAGGGAAAAGTTTTAAAGAGGATTTTAGAGGAAGCAACAAATTTAGAAGACCGGCAAAGAAGATCCAATGTATGTATAATAATGGGTTCCAAAGAAGAAAATCAAAACAAGGGAACAAAAGAAATATTAAGACCTGCAGTTAAAAGCATTTTCAAGAAGAATTTTTAAAAATTCTTTAAAAATTTTTTAAAATGGTATATTCAAATGTATACCATATACCTGAGAAAACTATAATTACTAATACTGTGATTAAAAATTTATAAAATTATTGAATTTTTTAAAAAAACAAACACTTTGGGCATCCAGCAAGAAGATCAAATCAGTTATGAGAGAGAAAAACCAGGCTACCATCAGGCCTTGTTCCAACTGTGCTTTATGTTAGAATGAAATGCAATAACATGTTTAAGATACTTAAGGAAAGAAATGTGAGCTAAGATTTTTATATCCATCTAAATTGGCACCAAGTAAAAGCATTGGGCAAGCCGTGTAGTCACTCTCAATGACTTGGAGAATACTTTTCCCATGACTTTTTCCTGAGCAAATTCCAATGAACCAAAATAACTAGAAATTCATTGACATATGGTTTGATAATAAGCACTAAAAATATATTTTCTGGTGCAACTAAAACCACATTGAGAGTCAGAAAGGAAAAAGGATAGTGTGTGATGTCTATATGCTCGTACAATGTAGACACATTGCAACAGTAAAAATGTAAAAAGCAAGGCATATAAAATGTAAAAAGACAGTCTTCAA
>PVHX01020651.1:0-31490 GCA_004024805.1 Geosciurus inauris
TACCAGTGGGGTTGGCTATTACTAGAGAGGGCAACAGTGAGTTGTGGAAGACCGGTATGGAGGAAGAGATGAAGGGTACAGCAATTAATGATAGCAAGAAAAATACAACATATGTAAGTGGGAGAAACAGGACTATCTGTAACTCCTCCGGTATTCGGTTGAAAAATCCCAGTCTATTATATCCCCCTGTAAAACAAATTCTTCATTGTCTCTGGTAAGTGGAACAAGTGAAAAATCTAAGGATCAGAACAAGATGAGGGGGGAAAAAAAGCTGTGATGTTAAAATCTCATAAAACAAAAGATGTCTTACATATGAGAAGAAAACTTGAGATTATGAAAGTCTGAAGTCAGGTCTCAGAAAACTATGAAAAAAGCAGATTCTTTTCCCAAATACTGACATTTAAGATTTAAAATTATCACAGGCATGACTTCCAAGTCTGTGAGATGAACTTGTTCTCCCTGGTGGATGTGGGGAGCCTTGGGATCCCTCTCTTATTCTTCTTATCTTCTCCATATGCTGATAATTACACCAAACACCTTTCATCAGACTTCTTTTCTCAGAAATAGCTCAATAAATGAAAATTAGCTTAAATAATGACAAAATTTTACTACTTCATATAATGAGAAATCTCAAGGCAGGTATCCAGAGTTTGTTAATTCAGTGGCATCAAGATAGGAGGGCTCTCACATCTCTTTACTTAGTCACAAAAAGAATAGATTGATAGATAGGAGGAAGAAATTCAAATGATCTATTGTACAGTGTGGTAACTGTGGTAACTGATAACATTCTCAAGTAACTCTAGAGAGTGTATATTGAATATTCTTATGACAAAAATTATAACCATGTTAATTAGGTAGATTTAAGGATCCCATATTGCATATGTGCTACAGAACAACAGAACATTTCCTACAAAATAAGTCCTAAAATTTTATCCATCCACTTAAGTCAGTAAATACATAAATAAACAAATTTGAATTTTTAAATAATATATATACACACCATATTTTGGGGCCTCACATGGTAGTGTCCAAAATCAGGAACAAAGCATATCCCAAATCTCATTTCACCCTTTTTGAAAAGTATGAGATAAACAATCTCAGAAGCCCTCAACTTGCTTTTTCTCTTTATCTGATTTTTTTTTTTCTTTTGGTCATATGTCTAACAAACTGATATGGGAAATGGAACTGTAAAGATTGACATACACTAATGAACACTTATCCCTGGGGATAGGGAAGCCTCTTGAAGATATGTGAGCAATTCATTTCTAAATAAAGTCAGGATTCTTGACAGCATGGTAGAAGAGATGACTACTGGCTATTGACAAGAAAGGGCAACTTATGCAAAGTCATTAAAAGAGTGGCTGGCACAAATAAGCATTTAGTAAGTATTAGCCGATATTATTACCCTATTAGAGCCACACTGATGGGAAATAAATGACACTAGCCTTACACCAACCATAACCCAGAGCATATACTCTGCCCTACATTTGACCTGTTATTAAATAATATTATTAACCCTTAACTGTAGCTTCAATATTATTCACTCTCTTTAAATACTTTTTCTTTGCCATCTTATTCATCTTGTTCAAGCATTAACTAATTAGTAGCCTGTCTTGTTCTTAACCAGTTTCAAAAAAATTTGCTCTTTGTTGCCAAATTGATCTTTCTTAAGGCAAATCTAATCTTATCATTCTCTTTTTTGGAGTCTGCTATTTAACAATTCCTCATTTAGAAAGGAACAAAAGACTCACATTGGGGATTTTCATTGTCTACAGGGTCACTGAGCCAATTGCCAAGATGTATAGAAAGAGAACTGAGAAAGATGAACTTTCCAAAAGGACAGTATTAGTCAGCTTTGCATCGCTGTTGTGACCAATATACAACAAGAACAATTTAGAGGAGGAAAAGTTTATTTTTTTCATGGTTTCAGAGGTTCCCTCCATGGTCAGTGACTTCATAACTCTTGGTCCATGGTCGGGGAGAGTACCATGGAAGCAGGCGAGGCCAGAAAAAAGCAGCTCCCTTCATGGTGTGGTCAGGAAGAAGAGAGGTCTCTAGGGCAAAGAGTCAGGGATAATATAGTCCCCAAGAGCATGCCCTCAGTGATCTGTTTCCTCCAGCCATGCTCAACATGACTACAGTTACTACCCATTAACTTTCAAAGTATTAATTCATCAAATGGATTAGTCTACTCAGAATCTCTCTCATAATCTAATAATTGCACCTCTAAACAGTCCTGCATTGTCTCACACAAGAGCTTTCTGGGGATATCTCATATCCAAACAAAAACAAGGATAAAAGGAAATTCTATTGGCAAACACTAGTGTGATAGACAAAGTAATGCATGTGTTCATATTACTCCTGTTGTCCAGCTGCCAGGAGATTGGTCAGCAGAAAGATTCCAGTGACATGTCTCAGCTGTGGAGCCTTCCTTGTTTTAGGCCTTATGTTCCTGAGGCAGCCCATAATGGGTGACTGAGCGAGGCAGGGCATCAGACCTGGCCATTCCAACCTCTGCAGTAGGTTCTACTTCCTGCGTGAAGGCTCAGGTTTTTCCGACCTTGCCTTATAGGTTAAATTTTTTCTCGGCTCAATCCTATTTTCTTCTCCTTCCCTTTATAAGTTTTGATCTTTTATAATCATTTTAAATAATCTATCCTCAGTGTCTGCTTCCAGAAATCTCAGCTTGCAACAACTGTTAAATTTGACCAAAAAAATCTTTAAATCTAACCAATGTTGATTATCATCATCTAACTTAAACAAATTTTCACTATAGATAAACGGAAATAATTACCATCTTCGGAATGCATCACCATAATTTTGTAGGTGAAATACAATTTATTGAGTGATTACATGCTGCTAAATGCCCTTTTACTCTCTAAGGCATAAATAGACTAAATAAGTGAATGCTAAGAGGAAAAGTCATCTGCTTAGAAATTGTAGTAATTAAACTACAGAACTCAGACTACATTCTCCTAAACCGTTTGTAAGTTTATAGCCTGTTCCTTTTATAATTATGCTAAACGGCCACTGCCTGGAATACCTTTTCCCTCCTTTTTGAGAGGCTCACATTTACTCACCCATTGTCATCTAGGGTATTCCATGAGCTGTCATACTGTGTTGATCCCATAGCTAAAGCAACATTTATCCTTAACATGGTACTTAACGACTGCATTATAGTCCCATTTGCTTAGGCTATATCCCTAATGGCCTGGAATTTCCTAAAATTTAAGCATGTTTCTGATACATTCATACCTTATCTACTTTTCAAAAGGATTTTGAGAAATTTAGTGTATGAACATATCAGGTACTGAAAACATTAGTGAATTAGTTTTGAACAGAGTCTATCATTCCTAGTGACACCACCAGAATGTGTGTAATGAACATCTGTGAGTCTGAAAGAATGTGATTTATTGAAATATCCTTTCCAGCTCTAATGCATCATGATATCCATGGCTGACTGCACAATGAGATGTAGTACTGATGAGTCAGAAAAGGCAGAGAAGAGATATCAATCAAATAAAGAATCTTTTCTAAATAGAACTACTTCCAGGTTGGATAGTCACTTGTTCATTTGTTTAAATCCACCTTTCAGCGCCTGGGATGTGCAAGATCCCTTTGAATGTTACTATCTCAGTCAGATGAGGTAAACATGTTTGAGATGTGTGTGTGTGTGTGTGTGAGTGACAAGTATTATAACACGTACACATTCACATTTTTATTCCCTACTCCACCCCTCCATAAATTTCCTCATTATTTTAATTTCATAATAAGCAGACAAGGAGAGAACAATGCTGACCAAAATTTTCCATGAGATGAGGGTAAATGTGGAAGAGGAAAAGGGGCTGCAAATATCCATCTGTTGAAGCCTATTTCTTGTTCGTGAGGTAAAGTTGACTAATCATTTCCTTTGGGTTTAGGTTATGCTTTACAGGATGGAGAGTGTATTAATTAGTAAACTCAACAGGGAAATAGGAAAAACTAGCAAACTACAGGAGGATCACTTGTTATTCCATGAAATCTGTGTCATAGTGCAAGCAATACTCAAAATATGAAGTGACATATTACATAAAGGTATATAGTCTTTAAAAATTAGGACTGGAGAGCTGGATGAAATATTGCATGATTAAAAGTATATCAAAGGGTAGGAGGATGAGTCAAAAGATCCTGAACAGTGTCTATTGGAAGAAATAAACAGCCATAGAATTAAACTTGTCCAGGGACTTATGTTAAATCAGAAGGCACTGATAATACATTGCTGAATTTTGTAGATATTCACTAATCTCCTTGCTATAGACCAAATATTTGTGTCCCTTCAAAAATTTCTACACTGAAATTTAATTCTGAAGGTAATGTTATGTGATGTGGAGGTATTTGTGGGATGATTGGATTATGGAGTCCTCATGAATGGGGTCAGTAACCTTATGAAAGGCATCCCAGAAAGCTGCCTTACATCTTCCACCATGTGAGAATACAGCAAGTAGTTATAGTCTGTGAACCAGGAAGTGGCCCCTCTATAGAAACCAAGTCTGCCAGCACATTAAAGTCAGACTTTTCAGCCTCTAGAACTGTGAGAAATAAATTTCTGTTGTTGAAAAGACACACAGTCTATGGCACTTGGCTGCAACAGCACAAATGGACTTTGACACTCCTCTACTAGGAATCTCAATTCTCCAGGATCCAGAACCTAAAGGGTTAATACCTGTACCAAAGGCTCCTCTAAAATCCTGCACAGTCACCTGTTCCTTTCCTGATGGGTTGCATGACCTTCTGACCATCACATACATAAATACTTAAACATGATTTCTCCCTTTAAGCAACCAAAACCTCAGAAATTTCATTTAATTAAATTTTTATATAATAAAAATATTTTATTGTTTTAATAGTGCATTTGGGGTTCCTAAGGTAGGAGTTGATAAATTCTGCAAATCATATTGCCTACTGCTTGCTTCTATAAGGTTTCATTCCTCTAAGGCTCAGGGATGACCTTATCTTCACAGCAGCTCATCCAATAGATCTTGGGTGTCTTTCTCTAGTTTATTTTGAAACTTCACCCTAAAATAACTTTAGTCCATCATCTTCCCTTATCTGGCAGAAGCACATTCTGTCAAGGGATTCCGCTTTTCCTGAGGTACTTAGTGCCTGCTGGCAATAATCATTTTTCTTCTGAGTGGATAAAAAGAGATAAAGAGGGGAAAAACATAAAAAGAAAAACCTACAAGTTTTACTGATTTTAAACCAAGGAACAAATTACATTTGCACCTACAATTTTCAGAACCAAAATCAAATTTTGCTTCTGCAAACAAATTTTTCCAATTTGATGACCAGCTGACCCTGATGATTACAATTGTAGTAGAACATGGTTTGTTTACTAAGAGTCACAGAAAACTTACCAACTAATAGCACTAACTTGTACAGAGATCTTGGGAGACCTTATATTCCTTTGTAATGAAAGTATTCATAACATAGATACCAGTTTGTCATCAATTGATACTTATTATCAGATCAGATAAGTTTTGTTTTGTTTTTGTTTTTGTTTTTGTTTTGGTACCAGGGAGGATTGAACTCAGGGGTACTTGACCACTGAGCCACATCCCCAACCCTATTTTGTGTTTTATTTAGAGTCAGGATCTGACTGAGTTGCTTAGCGTCTTGCAGTTGCCAAGGCTGGCTTTGAATTCGTGATTCTCCTGTCTCAGTTTCCCAAAGTGCTGGCATTACAGGTATATACCACCGCACATGGCTAATATTTAATTCTTCATAATTACTTGATTTAATAAAAACTCAGCAAAAATATATTACATCTTGTCTATACTGTTACCTAAGTCTATTTCAAAGGGCATTATTGTCTGAATAACAAATGAAAATCATGCAAATGGGAGGCAATTAACTACAAAAGTACTGCACTGGAATATTATAACATCCCTGGTGGAACAGTATTTTATTAAAAGCCAGAAAAATAATGTTTAATTGGTGGTTGCATCAGAGAAGCTGAGGTTAATCTCCAACATTGGTGCTTCAATGAACTCCCTCTCCAAGTGGGGAGCTTATTGATTTGACTGAAAGAAGAGGGAGCACTTTTTAGCACTTTTATTTGATTCCTTATGGCTATGTGCTTTACATAAAACAATCTCATTTACTTAAGACTCGTACTGTGCATATACAATTTAAAATACAAATGTACATATTTCATCACATTTGTCAGATGTAAAGATATAAAAATATGATATCAGATCCTACTGCATCCAATATGCTAATTGATGTCTGCCCAATAAACAGGCATGACATAAATTTGATATTTTGGCAGGTAAATGTTGTAAATAAAATTCACTTATTTCTAGGGAACATGTAGAAAATAGTGCTTAAGTTAATACTGAAGTAAGGTGACATTTCCCTATGGATCTAGCTTTCTTTTTCCCCTGTCAGGCCTTCTTTAGTTTTTTTAAATGTGACCCACCAGATGGCCCTCTCTCCCTCCTTACCTTTCCCTTTCTATTTATTCCTTCCTTCCACCCTTCCTTTCATCTCTCCTTCCTTCCAATTCTCTTTCCTTTCTTTTAACTAGCATCAGGCACCTGCTGTGAGTTAACTAACATGCTGGATAGTAAGGACATAAAGATACATAAACCTGCTGTTTATTGTTTCCAGGGATCATTATTTTTGCCTTTCTTCCCATTGTAGACTTAACAGTTTCCCCCACCTATTAAAATAGGGCATCAAACTATTGACATTTCCTATTCATTTTCTCTTTCAAATTTAGTTGTTTGTTTTGTTAGTTGTTTAGTTGTTTGTTTCAAATTTATTTGTTTTGGAGTGCAGGGGATCAAATGTAGGGATCCTTGCATTCTAAACACACTCTATCACTGAGCTACACCTCTAATCCCTACTCCTTTTGAATTAAAAAATATTACTCCTCCTTTGTATCATTGAACCATATCAGAATATCACCCACTAGTGTGCAAGGATTGCAAATGAGGAAACAACACCCTTCAGGAGTAAATGTTCACATCGTTTTTCAGCTATCTTGGTTAAATGTTGACCTTTGAAGGAGGCACTGACATCCAGGAATTTTGAGATATTTAGTAAATAATGAAGAATATTCTTTTCTTAGGGAGAAGATTTATTAATGTTGTTCTTAGTAGAGCTCATGGTTGCCTCTTAACACAAAGATGGGATGAAGTAGCACAGTGGAGAGGGGGAGCACTTGGGAAGCAGTGTGTTTTCTGGTTCATTCTCAGATGAACAGTTCACTGGTTATGTGAAGCTAAGAGTCTAGCTAGGGTTTTTCAACCAACCTCAATTATAAGAATTAAGCTAGATACCTTCACAAGATATTAAAAGTCAATAAGTCCATGTTATAATACTTGAGCTATTTATCTTGAAAACTTGTCTTTATTAATTTACCTGAAATCTCATTAGTTAGGAACTGATCTTGAACATATATTAGTTTTATTTCCAGGAGTCTTCACTCCCTATGTTTTTGGCTAGAGTGTATGGCTATTAATGGTATGTTTGACCTGACTGATTCTACCTTGGAATAGCAAATTATGAACTCTTCTTTCCAGTTTTATATTTCAGTGTGATCAGTTGACAACCTGAAATCAACCATAGTAGAAATATTTACTCCATGAAAATTAGTAAACATTATAATTTAAGGCTTTGCTTTATTTTTTCTGGATACAAAAATTGCTCAACCTTTATCAGTAAGTATTCCAATGTGAAAAGAGCCCAGACAGAAATTGAGGCATAATTCTCTTTCTAATATTCCCCATAACAAAATAAAATGCTACACATCCCGGGTTCCAATTTCCTCATGGCTGTACCCTGAGGGGAACACAGTTCCAAATCCTTTTGAACTCAGTTCTAACTCTGACCAAGGCAGCCCTAATGTTCCTATCAGCTTGTCTAAATTCTAACCAGATTTCTTCCTTAATACAATTCCCCTAATTCCCTTTTCTTTCTTCCCCATATTTTTATTGGTGAATTATAATTGTACATTTCCCTTTTCTTTAAGCATTTACTTTAGATAAATTGTTACAGATATTTTTTTCTGCTCCTCTGAGACATAAATCTTCTCCCAGCCTCTTGCAAGTTGTACAACATAGGAGAGTCCCCTTGGACCTAAAAGCTACCTGCTGAATGTAGTCATCAAGAATGATAGTGCCCCCCTCCTCCCAGTCTCTGAAGGAGGGTAAAAGCCTAACATCCACAAGTTCCAATTAGCACATTGATGGCTTCATGGAACAGAGCATCCCTATAGCCTTCAAGTACATTTCAGTTAGCTCTAAAGTCCTCTAGTACTTTTCCACTATCTTATTCCCCTGCTTAGAAATTGTTCTGTGTTTTAACAGATGTACATTGAATCTCTCCCGTTAGTACAATGATCTAGCATAGTTTTCATTGTGTGTTTAACTCTGTTGGGGCAGTTTTTATTTGTACTTCTCTAATTTCTTTGCAATATCAATATGTAGGTAAATCCTTCTTAAAATGTATTTTGAAAAACACTCCTAACCTGAGGTGGTTCTGAGCTGTCAGATTCTTTGATCATTATTAAGTGTTCTTCCCTACTTTGTCTTTATAATAGAAAGATGGCAGGCTGGGCATTTAATATGCACTTAGTCATTTTTTTAATATGAAAGCACTATGGTAGCCCTTACCTCACCACCCCCACCTGCAACCAAGGTTGAAAATGTTACATGGAAAATTCTAGAAATAAACAATTCATACATTTTAAATTGCATGCCATTCTGAATAGCATGACGAAATATTAAACTGTTCCACTTCATCCCACCCGTGATATGAATAATAACTTTGTCCAAAATATCTACACTCTATACTCTACCTGCACAGTCACTCCAAAGCCCTCTTGGTTACCAGATCTATCAGACTTGGCTGTATTTGTAATATAATGTATATATAGGGTTTGGTATTGGCCTCAGTTTTAGGCCTTCATGGGAGTGTTAGAAGGCATCTCTGCAAATAAGGGAGGGCTACTTGTCTTTGTAAACTACAGATAGAAACACATAAAGTTTACTTTTTGTTCCCCAAACTTGTATTGGGTTCTTCAGGTCAAGTCACACAGCTGTGCTTTATGAGATGCAACCAAGTATACTTGTTTTAGCATCTTTTTTGGAGCAGTGAACCCCCTGCTCTTGCTCATACTTAGCACAAGTAAAACTAGAACATTCTGATTGCCAGGCACATTTACACCTCCATATTGCCCTCAGGGGAGGCATAAAAGACCTGCCTAGTAGTGCTTCCAGTATTTCAATTGTGTACTTGTTGCCCTACCAATCGCTTTAAAATGTAAATTTTCCCTTTAATGTTTGAAGATTCTGGCTGCTTCCCCTTCTCGTTAAATTATCCTTCTACCCCCACACCAAGTGGTGACTGTCAATTGCGGACCAGTTGCCTAGAAGCTTGAGCTGCAAATGGTTCATTCCCCTAACTCCCTGCTTTATACTAGCTGTGGCCTCCCTGACTGATACCTTCTTCTGGAACAGCTCAGTCTGACAGCTGAGCCTGGCCTATGTTCTTCTATTTCATACAAGTAGGTCTCAATCTCATAGTGGCATGAGGAATAGTGGAGTCTTAGAACACTTCCTCTTTCCACATCTGCCTTTAAAAGGTAATCATATATATAGTTAGTGATCTCCAGGTGCATCTATCACCATCCTCAAACTATTTTCAGTTTTAGGTGCCTTTCAATTATTCAGCATATTGGGAAAGGGCCCAGTGTCCAATTTTCTCAGCAAACTGTAGGTTCTGTATTTTCCCCCTTATTTCCACTCCACTTTGAATCTTTGCTACCTTTAAACACTCCCTTTTACACCCTCACCATTAAATCTTTGGCTGTCATTGTTGGGGGCAGATATTTAGGAAGCTTTGCTCTCAGACTTCCAAATCTGCTCAGATTCTGGATTTTTGCCTTTAGAATATCAAATTGCTTTTCTCTATTGTGGTAGTAAAATCATTTCCCTAAAGCAATAGACATTCCACCACTCAGGTGTTTAAATGGGAGAGAGGCCAAGGTCTTAGAGAAAAATTAAGAAAGTCTCTGCTGATATTTCAAAGTATCAGATCATTGTACACAGATTGACATCAACATTTTTGCCTACTAGAGTAGGTATTTTGGGGTAGATCTTATCCTATATTTCTTTAAGCAGAAGCCCACTTAAAAGATATGAAAACCCTTGCCTTATCCTTTTCTATTCTTTAACTTCAATTGAAAGGAAAATTGATTTGGGTAGGAATTAAAAATAACAAGAAGAAAATTCACTTTACTACCCATAGATGAGTTCTATTTGAAACAAGCTTTTTGTTTTTTGTTTTGTTTGTGTGTGTAAATGTAAACTGTAACTTAAATCTGACACAGGCATAATGAAACATTGCTCGAAATAAAGACAGAGAATAAGTAATAAGCTCTCCTTAGAGTTTATCCTAAGCAGGATGCAGGTAGGATACTACCAAATCACAACCTTTGTCCTATATGTAAGGTAAAGAACAGCCCTTTCGGGGCTGGGGTTATGGCGCAGTGGTAGCGTGCTCGCCTAGCACGCGTGAGGCACTGGGTTCAATCCTCAGCACCACATAAAAAATAAAATAAAGATATTCTGTCCACCTACAACTAAAAAAAAAATATTAAAAAAAAAAAAAAAAAGAACAGCCCTTTCGTACTCAGTTTTAGCATCCCTTCCCTAAAAGCCTAATACAGCCCCTGCCCCAGGCAGTTCCTCTTCCGAATCTTCCACCCAAACCTGGCCAATCAGGTTACTACATCAAAGAAGACCACTGCTGCTTATCTATCAGGCCAGTTTTAAAGTGACCAGTCCATAGCTTGCCATGTGTTTTGTAGTGGGCCCTATAAATTCCCTGTCCCACATCCCCTCTGCCCTTTTTCTCCTTCCTCCTCCTGGGCACCCATCCCCCCTGAATAAAGATCTCCTGGCTGCATGAGGTGTGTCTGGCTGGCTGCTACCCTAACAGTGTACATCAATATTTTACTGTTGGAAATATTGTGTATTGACTTATTCATTCAGACCTTTAAGTTAATATTCCCTTTGTGAAATAGAATAGTGCCATGACACCATATTTTCTAAATAAAATATTTAGCATTTATCTGGTTATTTATTATTACTAAGCCCATTAGCTATTACTATTAAACAATTCAGAAACAATTTAGCTAAGATATTCTTCCCAAAATATGAAGTACAAATGTTTCAACAAAAGGTAGAATATGAAACATTTGCAAAGTTCTTATCCACAGCGCATAGTGTTCACATATTATGAGTTGAAAGTCTCTATTTTAAAATAGACAGTGATGTGAGCCTGAAAATCTTTCTTAGGAATTAAAGTCCTCACTGCTTGCTCCTTCATTTCTTTGTATCCTGAAACTTGTGACTCTGTGCAGTGGAAATAATTGGAATGAAACATAGTCGAGAGGAGAGTCACGTCAGGTTCTGTTAGGATTCTACCATATCCCTCCAGTATTGTCTCCATTGTCTTTGCAATATTATAAATTTTGAGACCTGCTAATAGAATCTACCAAATACATTTTGTTGGGAAAGATATTCTAAGGTGGAATAAAAGTATGCTATTTAATCTTCTGGAATTTGAATTGATTTACTTTAATCTGGATTAACTAAAATGCTGAAGATCCTAAGAAATGACACGAGATTTCATATCAGAGAAAGCTCTTCTCATATGTAAAATCACATTGCAATTAGGATACTAGGGAAGGAATTTTAATTCAATACTCATGAAGCCAAGAAAAGATTAGAGAATATGTGTACCTTCATATTATTGTAAATCTTTTGTGGCTTTCTCTTAAGGCAAGATTCTCTACTGCTAATAAGCATTCCCAATAATCTAAAGCACTGACCTCATTTTTCTTTAAATAATATTCATTGGCATAAATTAAAACTGATTTTCTATTATCATGTTTTTTTCTCCAAGTTTGCAGTGCATATCTTTTTTTGTTTTTTTGGTGGTACTGGTGATGCACTTTATTTCAAAAAGTCATATAGGATACTTCAAAAATAAGTAGTCCTCATTTAAAGAAGTTAAATCTACATACATTTTTCCTAATGAGTTAGGAAGTTATGCTTGATGTAGTTGAATCAAAATATATTAGGTCATGTGAGGGCTGGGATTGTTGCTCAGTGGTAGAGCGCTTGCCTCGCATGTGGGAGGCACTGGGTTCAATCTTCAGCACCACATATAAATAAATGAATAAGTAAAGGTCAACCAACAACTAAAAAAAAGTTAGAAAAAAAAAGGCCATGTGGAATATCTGCAAGGCACTTTATACCTTTGGGAACACCTCCATAAAAAGGTACTCATCCACAAAAGCAGGTAGAACAGAGTTCTCCTAGAGAATAAGATGACTATTAATGCAGGTGGTGTGGTGTATATATCATGACACTTTGGATAGTAAAAACTAAGATATTTCTAATAAATTCTCAACCCAAAGGGTATAAAACAAACATTATAATTTGAGTTACTTTTTAATGTATTTCTAGGTGAACTAGCACAAATTTATTTTGCTAACAATGGTTAATGGTTTTCCTAAGCTACAATCAGTAGGCTACCTACTGATTAGTAAAAAGCATGTCAAGTGCTGTAGTGTTAAGTTGTTTCAGTAATTATTTAAGTTACTTTAGCCTAAATTTTCTCATTCTCTAAATGTACCCAGTGCCTGGCTCTGGTTCTGAGTAAGAATGCAGTAGTCAAGCATTATTGAGCAAATGAGCACCTACCTTATTAATAGGTAGATATGAATAGGATTAACAGAGATACAATGGCATCCTGTCAATAAAGGTTTGATGATATATTTGCTATTTACTAAGTACTAACCACATATTAGCTTCTTTCTCCTTTTTTTTTCACATTGATTTTCTTATTTAGAGCAGCATAGTTTATAGTTATTTATAAATGGTGTGCATATTCCCATTAAATAATGCTTTTAGATTCAGTGAAACTCATTAACTTTCCAAGGCCCATGAAGTTGGCAAGTATCTGAGCCTAGAACAAAACCCAAATGTTCACTATTCTGTTTCAGGACATAATACTCTATCACTAGCAGGAGTCTGTTCCACTTTGGGGGAAACATTTTCTCCTCTATAACTGAAGGAGTTTAAGTTGTTGGACTCAATGTCAGTTAATTTATGTCCACAAAGGAAGATCTGTAACAATTTGTCACACTGTAATGTGAGTGATATGCATTTACCTAGCTCACAGATTTGGAGGCCAGCTAAGGGTCAGCTGATCTAGACAGGACCCTTCTGTGTATGCCTCTGCTTCACGTATCTCTAATTCTCCTTCTGCACTAATCCAGGCATATTTTCCTAATGTTATTAGACATGAAAGAGACACAAAAGCATAAACGTTTTCAAGCTTTGTCACTTCTGTTAATACTCCATTGACCAAAGCAAGAGAGTGGCAAACCCAAAAGCAAATGCTGGTGACAAATCCCCTGCCTCCTTTATGGGAGGAGGAACTGCCAACCCATATGGCAAAAACCTAGGTCAGAGTGAGAGTTGAGGACATTGAAGCAATGCTCTTGAAGTGCTAAGATTCTTTTTTGTTCTAGCTCCTTGTGATTTTCTTCCCATTTACCTTTTACTGGCTGGGTCTCTTTCCCTCATTTTCTTTCTTAATGTTTTTCAAATTGCCGAGGGAGAACAGGATTTCAGTGGAGAAAAGAAAACTCAGATCAGTCTGCCATTCTGTGCCTGTTAGTCTTGTCTTTCCTTGAACATTTTGTTCCAAAAGATGATATGGAAGGACCATCTCATAGGAGTTTGGAATACTACCTTGTCTTCATTGTAAATATGGTTTCAGAGTTTGTGCAGATATAAGTCTTTTGTTAGAACCACAGGAAAGAATGAGGGTACTGCACACATAACATAAAGGCTTTGGTCTGAAAAGAGCGCAGACAGATTATGGAGATGGGAAGGGAGTTGTGTGACTACACAGGGCCATTGCTGTCACTGGACCACAAATACCTACTCAGATCTCACTTGAATCCTTGTTTAGTTCCAATATTCAGCTTCCTCCTTTTTCTCAGGAGCTGTCATGAAGCTGTCTATCTTATGAAAGTTCTTTTCCTTGTTATTCCTATTTCATCTTTGCACTTTTTTTTATTTTTTGTATATTCAAACTGTAAAAATAGGAAATGTTCTTTACAAACTTTTGAGCAATGCAGAAAATATACATGGCAGAGTATTAAAGTCATTTTTAATGATGTTCTTCCAAATAGTCACTTGGGCTTATTTACTTTTAAAGAATTTTTACTGACAATCAAAATAAGGAATCCGATTAAAACCACAAATACTGAAAAGGGATAAAGATTATAGCTTCTAATGCAGTGACTCTAATGAAGAGGGAAGGTCACTAGCGGGAGCTTACGCTGTATTCATCCCAGCTTTCAGTATTATCAGGAAGATTGGTTTAGAACAGGAATTTTTCTATTGATGTAAAAGAAGGAATCTTCTAATAAAGAATTAATTATAAGACAAGTTTATTCAAACAATTATTTCAGTGATATAGACAGCACATATTACAATTATAGTACAGGGCATTTCCCACAAATTATCTTCTTATTTAATATGAAAACATCCTAAAGAGAGAGAATTATAGGGAAAAACAATAGGAACTATAAGAAAGCTTTAGAGCTTAGTTTATGAAAGGAATTTGTAAAATTAATGTAAGTAATCCAAAAGTAGAGTCATTGACTTTTGTGTAGAAATTAGCACCTGAATTTTGACATTTATAGCCTCAGTGTGGCCTTACCCTTCTGCCATGTTTTAGATGTAGTTTGTCTCTCAAAGTTACATGTGCTGAAGGTTGAGTCCCCAGTGTGATAATATTGAAGTGATGGGGACTTAGGAAAGAGAAATAGATCATGGGGCAATTATCCTTGCTCAGAAGGATTAAGGTCTGCTTCTCTGGGGTGGGTTTCTTATGGGACTGGATTGGTTATCCAGAGAATGAATAGTTCTAAAGTGAGTTGGCTTTCTGAGCTTACTTTTGCTTCTACTCACTTGCATGCATAGTCCAGCCAACACACCTACCTACCACTCCTGCATGTATTCCTACCATTGAATGCCATCCATTGTGTTGAGGCACAGCCAGAGGGGCTCTCACTAGACACCAGCAGCATGCTATCTGGATTTTCTGGCCACTCAAATAATGAGCAAAATAAACCCATTTACATATTATCCAATTTTAGGTATTCAGTTATAGCAACACAAACCTAACTGAGACATCCTTTCAGGCACTGGGATCACATCAGCATAGACAGTACCTAATGGGAACAGAAATCATGATCATTGCTCTGATCAACAGAGCCAGAGGAGTCATCAATGTTTGACACCACCAGCACTAATCATGACTTTAGGAATCGTTTCCTGTGTCAGCAGCGGTGGTTCCTGAGGTCATCAATAGCTGTTACTTTGAGGAAAGTGAAAGCAATGATTCCTACAGATTGATATGTTAAGGGTGGGTCCATTGAGGAACTGGCTATGACTCTGAGCCCTTCTGTCTTTGTAATACATTAAGATATTTGAAAGTACATAAAAAGAAAGAAGAAACAACAAATTCCAGTCGTTTTGCTGCTTCAAACTTAGTGGGACAATGGCAAGACATATGTGAATGGGACAAAAGAGAAAACACTGACTTCACCTGCCCTCTTTTGCCCTGAGAGGTCACTGAGGGTGAAAAATTCAATTCTCCTATCCCCACAAAGCTTATCATGCAAAAGAAAAGCAATAAAACAAAAACAGACAATCTGGCACCCTTACGGAGAATGATGAAACCTTCTGTGGGCTGAATGTTTGTATCTTTATCTCTGATGTAATGTTAGTAGGAGGAGGAGCCTTTGGGAGTTAATTAGACCATCAAGGCAGAGTCCTCATGAATGGAATAACTGACCTTATAAGAAAAGACACAAAATACATGAACTCTCTCTCCATCATGTGAGAATACTGCAAGAAGGCAACTGTCTTTAATCCAGGAAAAGCAACCTTACCAGGAACCTAACTGATGAGCACCCTGGTCTTGAACTTGACAGATTACAGAAATATAATAAATATTTGTTGTTTAAGTTACCTGTCCTTTTCTCTTAAAATAATCTGAACTAAGTACTATTAACTCCAATTAGCTGAATTCCAACTTGAAACAAAATGAGAGATAAGGACAAGGGATTGACAATAATACCAGTCCTCCCATTCAGCATCTGGAGAAACCAATGTTCATGTAGGAAAATTTATGTTTTATGAGATCTTGCAGAAGAATTTTCTGCAAATGATTATGTGTTTTCATTCTTTAATTCCTGGCAAGCAAACCAACTTTAAAACAGTTCCACTCAACTTTTGGTGGTGCAAAGGCTATACACAACCCAAGGAACCCAACCCAAGTTCCACTGGGGCAGTGAACTTCCCTTATTAATAAGATTGCAACTTCTTTTAGGACCCATTTTCTTCAGGTGCTGAACATCTATAATTTTCATAAAACTTCTGTAAAAATTGGGCATCCAAACTTTGATGTCCATGGAATCTGTGCTTTCATTAACTAGGTACAAGAATGATGGGTGGTGAGGTAACAGGATTCTATCACTAAAAGAAAATAGCAATTTGTTCCAACAAATATCCTAGTCCCCAGCATATCTGTTTGTGGAATAATTGAAAGATAGAGGGTACTTGTTTCCCTTTGCAAACTCACAGCTTTCCAAGTTCCTCCTTTTCCCAATAAAGCCATTCCTAAATATATATAATAAGCTTTTTAAGGGATTTGTCTCAAGCTCTAGTGTAAAACAAATGTTGACTAAAATCAACCTTAGCTTTCACAACACTGAAGAAATACTCCCGCTGCAGTAGCTGTTATTGCTAATCCAGTCAATATCCATTTCTCCATCCTCCCACCTTTAGATATTTTAGTGTATTTCAGTGGCAGCATGTGTGCAGGAAACAAGTTTTATTGTATGTGCCAACTTATAGTAATTTTAGTCTTCTTTGTCAAGAATCATGGAACCATGTTTTATCTAAATAGGAAATTTAACTAGAGAAACTTTTTAAAAAATAAAGTTTTAATTTATGAAAGAAAGGAAGGACAGCATTAATTAAAGGCCCTTTATGACATCATACAATTCCTTCCTGCTTGGGTGGCTACTCTTTAAGAATATGCTGATTAGTGCTATAATAGCTATCTTGTGCTAAAGAAAAAGACCACCAGCACTGATAATGGCAGAACAGTAATTGGGAAGAATCTAAGTTCAATGTCCAGCTACTAAACCAAAATCTATTTTAGACTATGTGGCATAAGTTTATATAATTATTATTTAAGTCACAAGAAATTAAAATATTTATTGTTTGAGACAAATATTAATTTACCTCTAGATGAGAAATTCTAATTGAAATGGCAGCCCCCAAATAGGGAAAACCCATCCAGTGACTATAGTTTTGTAAAGATATGAGAATTGAATTGAGGATTTAAAAAAAAAAAAAAAGAAAAGTAGAAATTTAAGACAATAGTAAAGGTGTATTTTTTTTTCTAAAATAGGCTTGAAAATAATAAAAGAAATGGTGATAATAAAAGTGGAAACTTATCATTTCCTCTTATGTTATGAGATAAACTGAAATGTTTCAAAAGAACTAATGATTTATAATCTGGAGTGCATTTATAGTGCTATGATGGGACCCAAACAAGTGGTCCAGTCATCAAAGGAGATTGGATATAAGTTAGCCAATTTCTGTTCTCAGGATCTGATCAGGCTGAAATTATTGCCAGCCAAGGACATAAATCCAAGGAATTATGCTAGGAATCCTCTTGGGGGCTGATTCGGGTTGTTGGCAGAGGAAGTTCCTTGTGGTTACAGAGTTGAGGTCCTTGTTTTCTTGAGTATTTGATGAAACCTGCTCTTAACTGCAGAAGGTCCTCTAACAACATAAAAATTTACTTCCTCTTCAAGGCCAGCAAGGGCATGTGCCTCTGCCCTATTAAACTCTCTTTAAGAGCTTAACAGTTTACTTAGGATAATATCCTCCTTTATTAATTCAAATTGAACAGATTAAGGACCTTAATTATATCTGCACAATATCATCATATTACCAATATAATGGAAGGTGATTATAAGAATAATATTCTATCATATTTATAGGTCCCACCCATAATCAAAACAGGGCAATCAGTACATGTACACTGGGGTCTGGAAACATTAGAAGCAATCTCTGTATTCTGTCCACAACAGTGTTCATCATACAAACAAAGAAAACCAAGGCCCCTGCCGGGCATGGTGACACATGCCTGTAATCCCAGCAGCTCGGGAAATTGAGGCAGGAGGATCTCGAGTTCAAAATCAGCCTTAGCATAGTGAGGTGCTAAGCAACTCAGTGAGACCCTGTCTCTAAATAAAATACAAAATAAGGTTGGGGATATGGCTCAGTGTTCAAGTGCCCCCGAGTTCAATCCCTGATACCGCCCCCTCCACAAAAAAGAAAGAAATCAAAGCCCAGAATATTAAGCAACTTGGTCAAGTCACATAACCAAAATCTCAGGGGTTTTATTATACCTTCATTCTCCCTGACTCTTAAACCTTTATTGTTTCTATATACATCTTCTGCTGGAAAATTTTATTAACATCCAATTGAAACTCTATAGAAAAAGTTATCAATTCTGTTAATTATTCCCTTCAAAATATTATTTATGTTCTATTTTTAAGAAAATTTGAACGTATTTATTCATATTATTGAGGCAAAATAATGAAATCATTGGTAAACAGATGTGGATTGAAATTTTGACTGTGCTACTTACTAACATTGTCATCTTTCTAAATTATTATTTTAGCTTATTCTTCATCAGTAATATACTATTACAATAGGAAAGAGCTTCAACTTTAATTTGTGCAGATTTGACTGTGTATTTTAAAGGTAGGATGAGAGAACAGGAAACAGGCAGGGATGTAAAAAGAATTAGTGTACATGTACCATATTATCTTTATCCATTCATCTGTTGAAGGGCACCTAACTTGGCTCCATTGTTTCGCTATTGTGAATTGAGCAGCTATAAACATTGATGTACCTGTGTCACTGTAGTATGCTGATTTTAAGTCCTTTGCATGCATATAAACTAAGGAGTGGGATAACTGGGTCAAGTGGTGTTTCCATTCCAAGTTTTCTAAGGAATTTCTATACTGCTTTCTATAATGGTGGCACCAATTTGCAGTGCCACCAGCAACGTATGGGTGTACCTTTTGCCCCACATCCTTACCAACATTTATTATTGCTTGCATTCTTGATAATTGTCTTTCCGATTGTCATGAGATGAAATCTTAGAGTACTTTTGATTGGCATTTCTCTAATAGCTAGAGATGAACATTTTTTTTCATGTTTGTTGATCAATTGTATTTCTTCTGTGAAGTGTCTGTTCAGTTCCTTAGCCAATTTATTGATTGGGTTATTTGTTTCTTTGGTGTTAGGTTGTTTGAATTCTTTATATATCCTGGAGATTAGTTCTCTATCAGAGGTGCTTGTGGCAAAGAATTTCTCTTATTCTGTAGGCTCTCTCCTCACATTATTTATTGTTTCCTTTGCTGAGAAGAAGCTTTTTAGTTTGAATCCATCCCAGTTATTGATTCTTGATTTTTACTTCTTGCACTTTAGGAGTCTGGTTAAGGAAGTCAGTTCCTAAGCCAAGATGGTGGAGATTTGGTTCTATTTTTCTTTTATTAGGTGCATGGTCTCTGTTCTAGTGCTTAATTCTTTGATCCACTTTGAGTTGATTTTTGTGCATGGTGAGAGATAGAGGTTTAATTTCATTTTGCTACACATGGATTTCCAGTTTTCCCAGCACCATTTGTTGAATAGGCTATATTTTCTTCAATGTATGTTTTTGACATTTTGTCTAGTATAAGATAACTGTATTTATGTGAGTTTGTCTGTTTCTTTTATTTTGTACCATTGGTCTACATGTCTATTTTGGTGCCAATGCCATGCCATCTTTGTTACCATGGCTCTGTAATATAGTTTAAGGTCTGGTATTGTGATGCCTCCTGCTTCACTCTTCATGGTACGAATTGTTTTGGCTATTCTGGATCTCTTATTTTTCCAAGTGAATGTCATTGGGATTTTAATAGGAATTGCATTAAATCTGTATAACACTTCTGGTAGTATTGCTATTTTGACAATATTACTTTTTTCTATCCAAGAGCATGAGAGATCTTTACATCTTCTAAGGTTTTCTTCAATTTCTTTCTTTAGTATTCTGTAGTTTTCTTTGTAGAGGTCTTTCTCCTCTTTTGTTTGACTGATTCCCAAGGTCCCCCCCCCCACCAAGGCTATTGTGAATGGGGTAGTTTTCATAAGAGATTATGGCATTTGCAGGTAAATGGATGGAGCTGGAGAATATCATGCTAAGCAAAATAAACTAAACCCAAAAAACCAAAGGCCAAATGTTTTCTCTGATAAGTAGATACTAATGCATAATGGTGTCGGGGGGGGGATGATGAAACTTTGGATTGTGCAGAGGAGAGTGAGAGGAGGGGAGCTGTGGGGATGGGAAGGACGGTGGAATGAGATGGATACTACTACCCTATATACATGTAAGATTACATTACCAGTGTGATTCTGCACCATGTACAGCCAGAGGAATGATAAGTTGTGCTCCATTTGTGTACAATGTGTCAAATGTATTGTACTGTCATGTATAACTAATTAGAAAAAATTAAAAAATGAGAAAAAAAGAATTAGCAAACAGAAAAATTAAGAAGAACAGAAAGGAAGACTGATTCATGTGAAGCCCACTCAGGCTTACAGCTGCCTTTTGATGATGTTAGGAACTTAATCTCCCACCAAGGCTGGGAGACAGGACCCTGTCTTTGGGTACTTGCTGAACAAACTAAATTTTTTGAGGACTCTTCAGGGTTTTTTTGGCAGGCATTTTAAGTGAGGGTAGGGCCTCACTTAAGGATGTAAGGTAGGGCCTCACGTAAGGATGTAGCCTTGTGCTGCTATAATTTACATCAGTGTTTTGTTCAAGTCTTCATTGGCCAAGATTGAGGCCTAATTGAGAAAGGTCTCAGTGGAGCCTGACTGGAATTTGGTCAAGGAGAGAAACTTTGTTATTATCTTGAGAACTAATTATAAAATGCCCTAAATTCTTCAGCAAAATTTCAAATACAAATAAGCTTCCCAAACATTAGCCATTTTAAACCATATCACTTTTAATTTATTAGCAATTAGCTATTAGCTATTTAATTTTATTAGTAAGATACTGCTAGAAACAAGAGCTTAACTATAGTAAAAAAACCAACATATGAGAACAAAATACATAAGATCAATCAACCTATTTTTCTGCTTTAGTGTTGAAATTGAAACATGCATTGATCTAATAGATGAGGATTTCCTATTGACATCATTCTTATTTCCATAGCCTATACATTTCTAAATACTCTAATTTGAACTCTTTCCATTATAAGTTTATTAATGGCATTTATTTTGATTTATTTGAATGCTCTTGATCATTAAATATTCTAATCTCCTTGCCACTTTTTAAAGTGATTCTTCTTTTTGAAATAGTTATTAAGGATCAAGGCACTGGGTACTTTACAAAGACAAATTTTTGTAGAATTAAAAAACTTGTGTTATAAAAAGTACTATCATTTTTAAACAGCAAAGGATACTGGCCTCACAAACAACATGCAATGATGAGCAGCACTGGGCAGGTAATTGAATTTTTCTTCTTGCTCTCTGTCAGTAAAATCATATAAATTTGCCGGGAGGCTGAAGCAGTCATTAACATTTTCATTTTGTGCCTAAATCCAAGTTAAACCCTGAGAAATATAAAACTCTGAAATTATGTCTTTCTGTATAGTGTGTGTGTGTATATATATATGGTTGTTTGGTGTAGTTTAGCATTTTTGAATTCTTGCTTCAATATCTTCAGCACAAAGAAAGCCCTCTAAGAATGGCTCTGTGACCTCTGTAATAGACTCATAAAGTGTAATAGAATCATGCCACACATTTATATATCTGTAGGGAACTCAGGTCATTTGGCTGAAGTCCTTTTTTTACCAATGAGGAAACTGAAGGCAGGAAAGGTTAAGTGCTTTGCTTAAGGCTAGCCAGTTCTCTGAACTAGGTTTTCTGGTTCTCAGCTCACTGCTTTTCTTACCTTCTCTATTATGTTAGTTCTCTTTCTCTCTCCCACTTACCCCACTATTTCACCATAGACTTTTTATTTTATTTTCTCTTAGCAATTTTTTTGTATGCTTTCTGGGGATATAAATGGATAGTATTTGTTTAAGTTTGTTTACTACAGTAAACAAGGAAAGCCTTCTTGTCATGAAGCAAAGGTATGCAGCAAGCCACACTCTATAAATGCAATCTCTATACAAGGTCTAAGCATAAATGTTAGAAAATACCGCTCGCATTGAATGCCAAAAGTAACAGTCAAGGTTGATCAGATAATTTCAAGATCCTTAATCATCTCCCTCTTCCTTATCTGTCTGTTTTTTTCCCCAAGTCATTCTCCATAGGACAATGAATTTAGCTTTCAAATATAATATATTAGGAATACACCATTTCTTTTAAATATTTAAAAGATTCCCAATACTTTTAAACATAAAACAAAAACAAAACCCACAAACTCATTAACTCGACCTTCAAATTCCTTTGTGCTGACACCTATAATTTTAGGTTTATTTTATATCTTTGGCTGCATCCCACCCTAGAGTAAAGACATCAGTTTCCTTCCTGTTCCCCAGGTAGCTGTTCTCTTTTCCAAATGTATGCTTTCCCTATCTACTGATGAAATCCTATTCATGCATTCTTTCTTCAGTCTTTGTTTCCTAGCGTTAGAGTGTTCTGTGTGTGTCTTTTCCAGTGATCCGAAATATCTACATATGAATTTTCTTCTAGTTATGATTACACTTAATTTTTTGCTTTTGTTTTAAAAATTATTTGTATAAAAATAAAATATATATGAAATAACATTTATAAGATTAATTCAAATATAAACATAAATAAGGAACATTAACTCTCTACTCACTTGAGGAAAAAAACAGAAAACTACCCCAATCTTTGAAACTTTTGAAAGCCTATTCCAGATTTCATTCTCTATTCCCAGAGTTTACTCACTGAGCCCATTATCTGATATTTTTTAGATACTTTAATCACATACGGTTGTGATGGCTCCTCTCTCTTTCAATACCAGTAAGAGTTTAACCTCTTCTTATATAACTTTATATATTTATTCATTCTCTCAAGAAAATAAAAACATTGCTTCTGAAGTCTTTTTATTTGTGGACATTTTTTGTGATGACCAAAAAAGATTTATCTATCATTTCCCCCCATTAATCATTGAGTCTCCATGTCTACTTTAACATGCTCAATCTTTTTTTGAATTGTGTAGCTTCAAAAGTGAACATAAACAGTTATAAATTTTACTAATTGTTTTATTAGAAATCTAAAATCTTCCTAAATTCTTCTAGTGTTTGCTACTTTGGACTTGCTCTCAAGATTTAAAAAAAATCCATCCAAGTGTGAATGAACAGTGATGATTACCTCTGTTCTCTAATTTCTTTCATTATGACTCTGTAAGGAGCATATGCCATAGACATGCCTGGACATGCCAAGGACTCACTAAGTTCCTGGCCATAAGGAACAGCAGCCATTGACTTGCTTCATCATACCTGCTTGCAATCTTAACGGGCTGTAAGGGGCACCTGATCACAGATCTTCTTAGCAATGACTGGTTACTGTCATTGCTAGGGAGCAATGATGCTCCATGATAGGGAGCACAGCTCCATGCACATGTGCAAAGAAATGCCCAGTTGCAATTATGCTATCTCAATGGACATTGACTTACTGAGTGTAACCAATCACCAGCTCACACCACCAACTTGGAGCTGCATTTAAACTGCTTGTCCTGCCCCATTGGGGGCTTTGTTCCAAGGACATCAGAGAGACTGGCCACCTTGATGTCCATCTCTGTATCAACTCCAACTTTCCTGACATCCAGCTATTGGCTGAAGAGAACCACCAGACAAGGACAACATCTGCTCTTTGGCTAAGAGAGGTTGCATGGCATCGGAGGCATTTGGGGGCTCATGGTTGCGCTAGGATTGTGTGAATTACTCTTATAATATTTAGTTGCCCTAGGATTGTGTGAATTGCTGGTAGTGTTTAGTTGCCCTAGGATAGTGTGACTTACCTATAGTGTTTAATTAGTGTGCATTGAATGCTAGTTGGGGTGCGCCAGCACACCCAACACTTTTTACATTAACTAATTATATTTGATGATTGTTGTGATTGAACATACACTTGCATTTAAAGACAATCTGCCTCCTAGTAATTATTGTGTTGCTCGCGACAGACTTCTACTATAATGATGTGTCCTTATCAAACTCAGAACATTTGCAATATTTTCCTGCTCAGTATCATGCTACTCTTCATTAGGGAGGTTTCCTTCTACTCTCCTAGAAGATCATATCATGAATCATTGCTGAGGTTTTAGGAATGACATTACCTAATCGGTTGAGATAATCATCTCAACAGATGTGCATTAATTAATGTGCATTTGATAATGATGAATCCTATCCAATTTTGTTTGTAGGAAAATGAATTCACTTGGTCTTCTCTTTTCTTTGATTGGGGTAAAATTAGCATAACAAAATGAAACATTAAACAGAGAACAATTCGGCAGCATGTAATACATTCACAGTGGTGTGCAGCCACAACCTCCATCTGATTCTAAAACACTTTATCATTTCACTCACAGTTTTGAAGCATATTTTTGTGAATATTAGCAACCTCCCTACCTCTCACCCTCTATCAAGAGAATTTGGGGCATATAGTATTGTCTTATGGCTCTCAATGTATTTTCTAGAAAATAAACTACTTTTGAAGTTCATTGCAACTGATTTTTAAAATTTTTTTGACTATGTGTGTTTTATGTTTTGTGTTTATATAGCTTTACTACTGTGTGTTTTGGCTTAGTTTTGTTTATATTTATTTTTCCCAATAATTCTAAAATCAAGTGTTTGAGATTTAATCATTAGTTTTGGAAAATTTTGGCCATTATTGTCTTTTCCGCATGATCTCTTTTTCATCCTTTGGAAATCATACTTATATGATCCTTAACTTCTTTCAATAACTCACATTTAAAAGGTTTTCTTTAGTGCTTATTTCTTGTATTTTTTCCTGACTTATCCAAATTCTCTAATTCACTTATCTCATGTGAAATGCTAGTAAATACATTCATGAAATTTTAAGTATTTATTATATATTTTTTTAATTTTGGGAATTGCATTGGATTGTTTAAAAATTTTAATTGGTTTAAATTTTTAATCATTTTTAAAAATTTTTCTTGAATGGAATTACAGTAATTATTGCAAAATCTGTTTCTGAGAACTCTATTATTTGGAATCCTTTGGAGTACTTTCTGTTTTTTCATTTCTCATGGATTTTGCTCATATTGATTTTGTATTTTCAAATGCATTGTCATTAAAACTTTATGTGAGGGGCTGAGGCTATGGCTCAGCGGTTGAGCGCTTGCCTCGCATACGTGAGGCACTGGGTTCGATCCTCAGCACCACATAAAATAAATAAAGATATTGTGTTCATCTACTGCAAAATATTAAAAAAAACAACTTTATGTGGATCCATAAAGATATAAAAGATATTTACATATATGCACATATATTTAATATATATGAAAAATAATTTAAAATCTCAAATTATAGTATCTTCTTCCAAAAAGATTTGTGTTTCCGTCTGTCAGGAAGAGAAGGGCCCTTGTTAGTGGCAGGAGAAATACTATATTATTACTATATCCTAATCAGAGAGGGAAATGATTTAAGGTTGGGACTCAATAGCTTTGAAGGTCAAAATGAATTGCTTCTGGATATTCCTAACCCAAATCTTGGAAAGATACTTTCGTCAGCCACTGCCCTCTTTGCTAGGCTTTTTAATTGCTATCTTGCTGGCTTATAAATTGTTTGAAATCACAGATTGGCTTTTGCACATCTCAGCTGCTTCTTTTAGAATTGTCAATTGCTTATAGGAAAAATTCATGCTTACTTTTCTAGATCTACTTCTTCCAGATCTTGGTCCCATCAATCTCCACTGCCTTGTTAGCACTGTGGTACTTTTATACATGGGTTTTTCTTTTACTGCTTCTTTTTTTAAAAAATTAATGGCTGTGGCCATTTGTTCACATTTAGTTCATTATTAATGGAGACAGAAACTACAGTTGAGAATTTTATATCTAATTGAATTACAATTCAACACTGAGTGTGAAAATGGAAGATGTCTCAAGGTAAAATATCTATAATTTACCAACAATAGTCCCTAAATTCACACGGTTTCCTAAATTCATATGTTTAAACCTTGTCTCCAGTACTTCAGAATAAGACTGTATTTGTAGAGAGGACTTTTAAAGAAGTGATGAGGTAAAAATGAAGCTGTTAGAGTGAACCCTAATTCAGTCTGACTGGTGTCCTTATAAAAAATGAAAACTAGAACACACAAAGGGACACCAAGGATATACACACAGAAGTGTGCATAAAGGAACACAGGGAAGAGAGAGCTATCTTTAAGCTAAGGAGAGTGGCCTCCGAAGAAACCAAATTTGCTAAAACATTGATCTTGAACTTCTAGACTCAAAAACTATGGGAAAATAAATTCCTGCTAAGTTACTAAGGGTGTGGGTTTTGTTGTGGCAGCCCTAACAAACTGATACAGAGACTTATAAACGGAAGCACTAATACTTTGACTCCGAAACATTTTCAAATCACAGCACCTGTATACAGTAACAAGATTTTTAGCGTGCTGACTTAAGTAGACTTAAGTAGATGAGGATGCTTGTGGGCAGAGACTAGCCAGAGGCTCCAAGCATCCTAGATTCCCCCAACTACACTAAGGGCTGAGGCTATCAACACGTCACTGTGAGCCGTGTATAGCACTCCAACTGGGAATCTCTATTCTAAAGGATAGACTTCAGGAAAGAATAAAACAATCTCATAAGAAATATCTGACATTCAAGGGAGGAAGTTTCTTTCTATATATAAACCGAAGCCCCAGGCAGAGTTTCACAATCTTTACTCTTTTTTTTTTAACCTTCGTTGAACAGGAGGACGCTAATATGACTGCTGACTTCTCTCAGTGAGCCAAGTCCCAGTATCTCTTATCACTTTCACCTTTCAATCATTCTTTCCTGCTTCTGCACTTGCATTCTAGCAAGCAGTAATGATATCTGTGACTACAGCTCCAGTTCTCTGTTTTGAGTTTCTCCACTGTCTTTGGAAACGATGAAGATTTTTTTCTCCAATGTTTAATATTAGCTGTATGTTTTTGGACCTCTTCTTTTATATTTTATTTATCATCACTACATGTTTCAAACACAGACTGTAATGAATTTAGAGTGTGAACAGATGGTGACATCTTATGTGGAAGTCCACCATAGTTATTATTAAAACAGTTTTAAAGATACTCTGTCATAAATATTGACTTTCAAACCACTATATAAGAATCTATGTATATTGGGGCTGGAGTTATAGCTGTGGTAGAGCAATTATCTAACGTGTGAGGCACTGGGTTCTATTCTCAGCACTGTGAATAAATAAAATATATTAAAGGTCTATCAACAACTAAGAAAATATTTTTTAAAAAAGAATTTATGTATATCAATTACTTTAAGATATATGAAAACACCTCAAATTTATTTGCACAATTGCATATTGGACACCCCTGAAATTATTTATAATTATTTGAACGATATTATTTTTACCATTCATATTGTTATATTGTGTGCTTGTATAAATATGTAACAATGAATCTCATTATTATGTATAATTATAATCAATTGACATAAAAGTTTTTTTTTACCTTGGGAAAATAAACACTAAATTTATTGCTGTTCGTTGAAAAATATTTGTGTTGGGAATTAATTTATCTTAGGTAAGCTAATTTTTCTCAATTAGCAGTAATTTTGTCCTTCATGCGGGAAATTTGGCAAGGTCTGGAGACATTTTGATTGTCATGTCTTGGTGTGCTACTACCTTTTAGTGAGTTAAGGACAGGGATGATGCTAAACATCACATAACATACAACAAAATGTCACAAAATGAATATGGCCACATATTTGGACAAATAATATAACCTCAAATTTCAATAGTACCAGAATTGAAGAAACTTGTTCTAAATATGCAAGACTATATTCAAAATGGTCAAATAAATACCTATGCAAGTTTTAAATTTTTAATATAATATATTTTACTAGTGTCCTAGTCTCATATTCCCCCACAAATCTAGGTTCAATCTCTATATATTATTATTTTTTTGCATAGGTCTTATGATTAAGAGCAGGATGTGAATGAGAGGATTTATTTACTTTCCACAACACTGAAAGAAGTCAACTGAAAGATCGACTCTAATTTTGTTTTGTTGCAGTCTACCGGCATAAAGGGCCACAGAATAGAACTTTATTCATTGACAATGTATTAAATTAATGCCTCCCTTTTTTATACTCATGCTGTTCTACTATGGTAAATTCAGATTAATTTAGGACAAAGTGAACTAAACATTATTATAGAACATATATACTCTGGATATGTTATCTTCTTTTCCTTATCCTTTCATTCTCTGTAAACACATATTTCAAACATAAGGCCTTTTTGAGTTTCCCCAAAAGACTTGAAAGAGTTCACTTTTAAAGTATAAGAGTGCTTACTATTTTTTAAAATTTTTTCAGAGAACCAACTCTCTATTATACTGATTGCATTATTCCTTTGTTTTCTACTTCATTAATTTAGCCTCTGATCTTAATTATTTCCTGTCTTCAACTGGTTTGGGAATTTGTTTCGGCTTTTTCAGGGCCTTGCAAATGTAACCTTAGATTGTTTATTTGGAATATTTCCTTTTATTAAATGTAGGCACTTAATGTATAAACTTTCCTCTTAGAACTGCTGTCATAGTGTCCCAAAGATATTGGTATATTGTATCAACATCTGGTTTGATTCTAAGAATATTTTAAAAAATTTTTCCTCTCATTTCTTTGATGATCAATTACTTGTTTGAAAGTATATTGTTCAATCACCATGGGTTTATGTGGTTTCTACAATTTTTTTTGCTGCTGATTTCTAGTTTATTCCATTATTATCTGATAAGATCCAAAAGATTATATTGATTATTTTGTATTTGCTAAGGCTTACTTTGTGACCTAAAATATGATCTATTTTGGAGAATGTTCCATATGAATAAAGTGAATTCAACTGTTGTTGGATGAAATATTCTATAGATATCTGTTAGGTCCATTTGATTTATAGTATTATCTAGGTGAGGAGTGTCTTTATTGATTTTAAGTCTGGAAGATTTGTCTATTGGTGAGAAGGGTGTGTTGAAATCACCCAATGTTATTATACTGGTTCTGAGACTTAATATCAAGAAGTGTTTATGTAATTGGGTGCATTGACATTTGGGGAATATTTACTATCCATATATATTCTTGTTGGATTGTCCCCTTTATCTGTACATAGTGACCTTCCTTGTCTCAAAGACCTAGCAATTATACCAGAAACACTGTAACTGGTAGAAGAAAAGATAGGCTCAACACTCTAATATATTGATGCAGGCACTAAATTCCTTAATAAGGCTCTAAAGTTCAAGAGATAAAACCAAGAAGCAATTAAATGGGATGGTGTAAAATTTTAAAAGGGTCTGCAGTACAAAGGAAACAAAAGCATGAGAAGGGAGCCTATGGAATGGCAGAAAAATCTTAGCTACCAGCTACTCTTCTGACAGGGGATTAATGTCCAGAATATATAAAGAGCTCTAAAAGCTTAGCACCAACAAACAAAACAATAAAACAAATTACCCAAACAATAGGTGGACAAAAAGACCTAAACAGACATTTGTCAAAAGAAGACAAACAAATGGAAAAAAAATTGAAAATAACATTTCACATCTTTAGCAATCAGGGACATGTAAATCAACATCTCACCCCAGTTAGAATGGTATTCATCAAGAATAAAAATGACCATATTTCTGCCAAAGATGTGGGGGGGAAAAGGTACATTTACACATTGTTGGTGAGACTGGAAATCGGCATAACTACTTTGGATATTAGTATGCAGATACCTCAACAGACTAGGAATGGAACCACTCTATGATTCAGCTATCCCACTCCTTGGTATTTATCCAAAAGAACAAAAATCAGCATAATTATAGTGTTATGGTTTGGATGTGAAATGTCCCCCAAAATATCATGTGTGAGACAATGCAAGAAGGCTTAGAGGCTTAGAAGCTCGACAGCCATAATCCAATCAGTGAACTGTTTGCCTGGTGGAATTAACTGAGTGGTAACTGAAGGTATATAGGGTGTGGCTAGAGGAAGTGGGTCATTGGAGGCGTGCCTTTGGGATAAATATTTCACATCCGGCGGGTGGAGTTTCTCTCTGCTTCTTATCATCATGTGAGCTCATTCCCTATGCCACACACTTCCACTATAATGTTCTGCCTCATCTCAAGCCCTGAGGAATGGAGCCAGCTCTCTAAGGACCGAGACCTCTGAAACTGTTGATACGGGTTTTGAAAATCAAGAAAGTGTCCTCATTCCCTTGATGTTGAAGATTAAACACCTGAGAAACACTGAGGCAAGAGTATAAAGCAAATTTTATTTAACAGACAGAATGGGGGTGGAGGGAGAGAAAGAGAAGAGGAGAGGAAAGAAGAGGAGCCAGAGACCCAGAGCTGGTGCCCATGGGCGTGGGAACGACTTGCATTTTTATCGATCTCAGGTTTCTTCCTATCTTGCCTATGTGACCAAAAGGCAGGATAAGAGCCATTCAGGGGGGTGACTGCATGTGTTGGAAAGTGCAATCCTTCCCCTTCCCTGGAGGTGTTAGCAACTAGCTGATGGGGAAGTGCTACCTACCCATTTCCTTTTCTTTGATAATGAGCTACTTGCCTGTCCTTTTCCTGATCTCATCATGAGACCACAAATAAACTTTTTCCTCCTTTACAATTGTTTTTGTTGGGCCTTTTAATCACAGCTGCGAAAAAGCTGACTAAAATGTGTAGTGATATATGCATATAAATGTTTATAGCAGTGCAATTCACAATAGACTATGGAACCAGTCAAAGTGCCTGTTAACACACAAATGAATAAAGTAAAAGTCATATATACAGAGTTTTACTCAACCACAAAGAAGAATGAAATATGTCATTTTCTGGTAAACAGTTGGAGATGGAGAACATGCTAAGTGAAATAAGCCAGACTCAGAAATTCAAAAGTTGAAGCCGGGCGCGGTGGCTCAAGCCTGTAATCCCAGCACTTAGGGAGGCTGAGACAGGAGAATTGCGAGTTCAAAGCCAACCTCAGCAATGGCGAGGCACTAAGCAACTCAGTGAGACCCTGTCTCTACATAAAACACAAACTAGGGCTGGGGATGTGGCTCAGTGGTCAAGTACCCCTGAGTTCAATCCCCAGTACCAAAA
>PVHX01020652.1:0-31487 GCA_004024805.1 Geosciurus inauris
TGGAGCAGAACTGGGGCGGGCCCAGGCTGCCCTTGGGCAGGGCTGCCTCTCGCTAGGGTGTCTGGGGGGACTCTTACCCTGAGTTTGGGCTCCTCAGTGGCTCGAGGTGGCAGTTCCTGGTCTCCCTCTTGCTGGACACCCGTGGAGGTTTCCGCGGGCGGATCTGGGCCCTCTGCGGCTCCTGCCGGTGCACCGGAGCACTGGAGCGGGAGTGCGGCGGGCTGTCTCCGCTGGGGTCTCTGGAGCGACTCTTTCCCTGAATTTGGGCACCCAAGTGGCTAGCGGCTGGGGCCGTGTGACCACGGGAGCAACTGCTAGGGGCCCTGCCTGGTTGGGTGGGCGTTGGAGCCAAGATTATCTTTTATCTGCATAAAAACATGGGCTCTGATTTCTGCGCGTCCATCTGTCTCTTTATTTCTCCTCCCTTCCCCTTTCTCCCTCTTCCCTTTTTCATTCTAGGTCTCATAGCTGACCATCCCAGCCTCCCCAAATGCCAAATCCCTTACAAGAGATTCTGATTGGCCTAACCTAGATCTGAGGTTCACACTAGTTCATTGAGCTATGGACCATGGAGTCAGCTGAGTCAGGTCATATAGTCAAAATAACTTGTTTGAGAGCTGAGAAGTTCTCAGTGTATAGCCTGAGACTGAGCACGTACTTCAAGACTATCCATTAAAATGATCATTAAGTTTTATTGCTGAAAATGGCTATGGGAGCATATGAGGATTCTCAGGTGAGCTTTGATCTTGTCAGTCTGAAGGAGGCCAATCTCTTACCTGGCAGTGTAGGGCAGACCCTTGACTTCTTAGGAGCTTCTGCCCAAGGGAGGGGGCAGGCAGTGAACACCATGCAGACAAAATGGATGACAAATAAGCAGACCACATGGAGCAGCCAGTTAGAAAATGGGAAGGTTAATGTGTTCCTGTAGGACTGCTTCTTGCTGAAACTTAGGCATGCCAGGACCACCCCTGGTCTTTATATTTGGATGACAATTCAGTTGGGACCTTTACTGGAGCAGACAATCATGACGTGAATTCTGCATAATAGTTTAGGAAGATGTAGTTGCCCATGAGGTTTGGTAGGATGGGTCCTCTCAGCTGCCTCTCAGGTGGAGTGATAATACTTGAGCCTAGGACGTGCCTTCCAGGTGAAAGCCAGCCACTCCAGATGTGCATCTTCTTCATCCAAATGCACATCTTAGGCTTTTCTCTAGGAAGCTCCCGAGAGAAGTTCCAACAGTGCATACTTGCAATCCCCAGTTTCTATGGACTTTGTATCCTTTTAATTCTCTATACTTTTTAAGCCAAACACAAGATTAAACAATGAAGGCCTTAGGGATATCCCAACAGTAAGATTCAGAGCCTTAAATCCTAGGTAAGTAGATAACCAGTTTCTGATCCAGCATGTTGGTTTTTAATATGGCAATTTAAAAAAATCTGTTCAGGATTTGTTAGCTTAGTTATTTGCATAGGACATCCTGAGCCTGGATATTATGTGTGCTAGGTGCCTTGTGTTCCCATAGCAACTCTGCAAGATAGACATGATCTCCTCCTCTTTACTGATGGGACACTGAGACTTAAGAGAGGTTATACCACATGATCAGAAGCTGGAGCTCTCTAACTCCAAACCTTAGATGCGGCCCTTAATGTAAAACTGCCTCTTCTCCATTTGGGAGTAGATTTGTCTGCCCAGGTTCCATATGTCTTTTTAAACCGTATGCTTTTCTACAAGAAACCCACAGTCTCACTCATGAGATTCTCTGTATTGGAAGCTTTTATCTAATTATTAGATTAACTGTTTAGTTAATTCCTAAAGGCCTCAAACTATTCGTGCCTTTCCCTTCTGTTTCCCACATTGGCTGAGATTTTTGTTGAACAGTTTTGTAGCTTATGAAAGAAAAGTGCAAAGACACCCAGCACTATGGAAAACTTTCATATTCAGATAAATAAGATGCGGTAGTAGGAGATTCTCCACCACTTGCAAAGTACAGTCCAAGATTATTGAACGTGACCCACTTTATACAGACTTTATGCTAGAATTTCCTTCCAGCCAGAGGCCTTGCTTTTGTGCATGTTGTTCTGGTGCTTAGGATCCCTTGCCTGCCTGCCTGTAACTATGATAGGTGTTGTGGTTCACCAGGAAGCCTTCCCCGAAGTCCAACACTAACCTGTAGTTTATCCCTTGCTACAGTAGGCATGCTCATGTGTCTCTTTGAATCTGTATACTCTCTGTAAGGCCATATTCTAGTCACCTTTGTATCCGTCAAGACCTAACACAACATTCAAGCTGTGACGGTTACACTGGACTGGACCCCAGGCAAAGATTCAACCGGTACAGAAGGTCTCAGAATTTGGCAAGATACTTTTCAGCACTGATGGATTTATCTTTGTTGAGTTTATTTTTGAGGAAAAGTTTGCAGTTGTTTTTAAAATCTGTCTTTTTCCCATGGGAAATTTCAGTGAGATAGCTTTAGAAATGAGTAGAATAAATCCTGATCAGGACTCTAAAGTCATGGCTTTGAATTTTGGGGCTCTAAGATTTTCTTTTGGCATTGATATTGACATTAGGCAGAGCTCCCCTACGAGATAATTCTTACATCACTATACAGAAATATTCTTCCTTCTATTCAGAAATATTTCATAAGCTCCTGCTGCATGGACACATTTCTAGGTGCAACAGAGTAGCAAACAAGAAAGATTCACCTACTCTCTGCCCTCATGGAGCTTACATTCTTGTAGAAGCCATCCATAAACACAAGCAACCAAGAAAATAAATGGGAATATTATTAAAAAAAATTCCTGTGGGAATTAGTGACATGGTGGAAAGTAAAACCAAGTGTTGTGACAGTGGGAAAGAGTGTTTTAGATTGATATGGTCAGGACACAGCCAGAAGGCTTATGTGGCTGAGACTAATGGGAACAGAGGCTAGCAGGCCAGCTAGATGATGTAGGGCCTTAATGACCAACTCAGGGTATATTTGTGTGATGGACTGAGACATGTGATAGGAAGCCAGGGTTTTGTTTTTGTTTTTGTTTTTTCCTCCTCTGAATTGTGATGAGAGGTTTTTGATTTGGGGGGCAGGGTATAATATAACCTGATTAACATTTTTAGAAGGTCATTCTGACTGCTTTTTCAGAGACAGGCTATGGATACAGTGAGTCACATCAGATGCCAGAACAATGGGTAAGAGAGTTTGGTGGCCTGGACTTGGGTGGGAGCAAGGGAGTGGGTAAGAGGCCAGATGATTTAGGGTCTTTTTGGAAGTAGGGCTGCTAGGGCTTGCTAAAGGATGAATGGTAGAGTGTGGGAAAAAAGAAGGTATCATAGGAGAAGGAATAATCGAAGCCCCCCCATAAAGGACAGAGTGTTGTTTTTGTCTGGCTCCTAAGGCCCTCCAGAAAGAGCTTCATTTCCATGCCTGAGGACCATGTGTGCTATCACCAGGAGCACAAGAGAGAGAGAGAAATGTCAGAATGTTCAGTATGCTTCATTTATCTAATCTGAAAAATGAACTCTGCCCACTGACCTAATGGGCATAAACTCTGGTTCACAAAATGTGAATCATTCAGTGACTAACTTCTGAGTGCCTGATATGGTAAGGTATTGTGTTCCGTGCTAGTGAGGAGTACGAAAATGCAGTTCCTCACCTCTAAGAACTTGCAGTGCACGTAGGGAAATGGGCACATCCATCTAAACAACACTCAAGATAGCAATGACCAGGGCCATGAGAATAGTACACACAGATGGCAGGTGAAGTTCCAAAGACTTCTGAAGGGTGAGTGGTTGACGAGACCTCAGGATCAAGTGAGAAAATTGAAGTGGGTGAGGACAGCACAAACAGAGGCACAGAGGTACAGAGAAGTATGGAGGGTCTGGAGCCTGACTGATACGCCCAGAAGAAAGAGTTCATGCAGAACATAGGCTGCATCTCGGGGTCACTTCCTCCTTCCCTCCTGGGACACTGTACTTTGGAGTTGAAGGGTCAATGACACCCCTTTATGGCTTCTGTCATTTTTTTTTTCTGTTTTCAGTTTGCATTTTTCCCCCTAAGAGGGTTCTTTGACTTTTTTGGAAACTCCTTTTGGGCTCTTCTTATCTGTTCCTAGTTTAACCTGTGCTTCATCTCATGGAGTCCTCCTGTGTAGGTTGTAGTGTTCGAGAGTCAACCTTTCTAAAGGCTTTCTTTGAATTTAGCATTTGGTCTGTGTTTTGCTCTTTTGCTGCCATCCCAATCCTAGAAGAGAAAGTACTTACCTGGAGTATAGGCAGGGCTTCATTTCCAACTCCCAGGTTTCCAGAGTTCTACCAAACTTGACCCTATGGGGAAGGGGAGAACCACTCACAAGCTTTCCTTCTTGGTGTCAAGTGCAAACAAATCATCTAGCCCCTTCCTGTTCCGCCATTTATCAGCTACTGGTTTGGAAACCCTAGTATAATCTGATTTAAACCTTGCACTAAGTTATTTAAAATACATGTGTGCATACAAATACATACGTGTATCTCTTTGTGCCTTTTCCTAGCTTCTGATGAGTTATTTTCCAGATGGCTGGGATTCAAGACTTATAAGACATGATTTCTAGAAGGCTTTTGCTTCTGCCCAGCCAGGATGCCATTTCTTTCTTCCCCTGGGGAATTATCAACTGTTGGCCCAGTGGCAGGGCAAGGATCAGATTTACCCTTGTATTCTGGGTCCTTAAAACCTGGGGTGGGAATCTGCATGGTGGTCTGTAGTCTGCCTCCAACAGCCTTTGGGAGGACCTTATCCAATCTCATGATTCCTAAATGGCCCCAGAAGTGTGTGGACTCAGAGGAGCAGCAGTTTGGTAATCTAACCACCCTTAGAGATGTGATGGAGAAAATGCTGGTGGAGCAGCATCCTTGCAAATGAAACCCAATCTCACATCTTTTGCTAAATTCCACCATGGAGTGGGGCATATGAAAGGAGCAGACACTACTTTAATTAAATGATAGAAGTAGTGGGGGATTCCCTGACTTCTTGTGAAGTTGGATAAACCCCAGAATAAGGAAAGTTTTGCTGTTAGTTTTAGCCATTTACAAACTCAAGCCCCTGCAGCACGATGGTTGCTTTAATTTTCATCACTTTGCTTCTGTGATGTCTGAATGGTTGCACCCATTTCTTATAATCTCCCCATGTGACCCTGCAGACAAGAAGGATGAATTTAGCTTTTGTAATGTTTAAAGAATGGTAATGGTTAATCATGGTTGAACTTGGAACTGTGCTCAGTGCTGTGAATGTGAGCGTTTGAATCCCCACACTACTCCATCACTTCACCCCATTTTGTGGACAAGGCAGCTGAGGTTTCAACAGATTTTTCCACATTGCATCTAAGATCATCTGAGAAATCATGTATTTTGTCTAATGTATGATCTGTGTTCCCCCTTACATGTAAATTCCATGAGGGCAGAGCTTTTTGTGTACCTTGCTTCACTGCTACATCTCCTGCACCTGGAACACTTCATGGCACACAGCAGTTGCTCAGTAAATATTTGTTGAATAACCAAGTAACTTGCCCAAGGTTAGATGGCTAAGAAGTGGTGGTACCAAGCTTAGAGTCGCTCTTTACTGATTCTGGAGTCCAGGTAGTTGCACCACTATCTCACACTGACTTTGTTTATTTAAATATAATTTCCCTTCTCCTTTTCTACCCCCTCTCCAGGCCTCTACTAGCTGTCATAACTGCAGTACCCCTCTGCATGGTAGGCTCATCCTATTCTGCCTCATTATCACTGTCCTTAAATTGTTGGGCCTAAAGTGTTCAGTTCTTCAGTCAGAAGAACAAAACATTTGCCTGCTTAATTCATGAGTTTTGCTTTTTCTAGATTAAGATTGAGACCAAAGAAGTATCATAGTGCTATTTGGGGCTGCTAGGATTTCCTCCTTTTTTTGTACTCAATGGGAAGTGGAAAAGATGATCCCTAAAGCTTTGAGAGACCTTTAAAGAAGTACTTATAACAAACAGCATTGTTTTCTGATTGTGCAATAAGTATTTGATCTAATATATGTTCAATGTGCAGAATTTGGAAAACATTAAAAATAACAAGACAATTACAAGAAATTCCTTCAGCGTTGTAGTATATATCCTTTGCAGTGCTTTTTCTTTCATGTGTATGTTTGTGTGTACGTTTCTCTTTTTCAATAAGAGATTTATCATCCTATATAAATAGATTTTACTTGGCATTTTCCACATAATATTACATTGTGTGTGTTTTCCCATGCATTTAAATATTCCCCTATAAAGTGATATGCCCATAATATTCCATCCTGTACCACAGTTTAACATTTCCATTCCTGAGGCACATTTTCATCTTGGTCACAGTTTTTAATACTGCAGTTACCATCCTCGATATATTTTATGTGTGTGTGTAGTTATCCTCTTAAAAGAGACTTCTAGAAGTAACCTTTCTGGGATTAAGAATGTCAACATTTTAAAGAAAGGTGATGATTCCTGAAAGCTCTGAAATTGTGGAGTGGGAGAACCTGAGTTAAAGGTTATCACAGGACAGCAGGGAGACCCCAGGGCACCCCTAATGGGGCGGCCCAGTGAAAAACGCTGTGCATTATGGGAAAGGCCATCACCTCCCCTTTGCTCCCTTATCTTTTTGTTGTTCTATCTTGATCTTTGAGGCTTATGTGCTTTCTTGATCTAGTTTTTGGAGTATTCTCCTCTTGTCTTGTTTCCTCACCATCCCCAATCTTTTAGCTAAGTGCTCATTTTACATGGAAAGAACTCAGGGACAGGGGCCAGGCTACCTGGTCTTTGAATCCAGCTCAATCACTCCCTAGCAGGGTCCCTATGAGGAGAGTGCTTAGGCATCTGTCGTTCCCAACGTCCTTGTCTGTGAAGTGGGGGTAGTAGCATAACTACCTCATAGGACTGCATAAGAATTAAATGATTATACATAGAATGCTTAGAACAGTGAGGCACATTGGAAACATTTAATAAATGATGGTTTATTAAATAAATTTTTAAAGAATAAATTAAAAACAGATGATGAGTATTATCACTATAAATATTCATACTGTTTTGACTTTTAAAGTTTCTTGCAAGTGTGTTTAGCCCTATGATGTGTGTGTGACTTCCTGACAACGTTTTTTTCAGCCCCTGATACCAGCTCTCTTCCATTTGGGGGTTTTCCTGTCCTTCTCTCTCCCTTTCCCTAGGAAGCTGGCTGTTTTGCAGAACGTGGGCTTTCCTCTGGCTTCCAGATATGCCCACATGTGCATGTTTCTCTTTCCCACCCTGCTTGGACTCTCTTCCCTTATCAGTTTATTTGTTCCATTTAGGAAGAACTGGAGCCTGGCCGGCAGCTTTTCCCGTTGGCTTTATCTGTGTGCTGCATTGTAAAACTATTCTCTCTGTTACTTAGAAATCTCTTTGATCCATGTTTAGCTGTATTTGTTCTCCTGGCAGATGTTTTGGGGAGTTAGAGGATTTCCTTCTTCCATTTGCTCCCTCATGCCCCTTCAAGCCCCCACCACCACTTGTTTGGGATCTTTGGCCCAGCCGACCACTGACCAGGGCCATCTGTCAAGAAGGTCTCCCCAGCCCAGCAGCATCAGAAGCAGCCTGGCAACCAAGACTTTCTGAAATGGCTTACTTAGGGGGCAAGGGAGAATGATGTTGGGAAACCCTGCAGGGTACAGTTGGAGTTTCCTAGACACATCCCAGGAACTCTTCTGCTCCAAGGTAAACAAAATTTAGCTTATACTCTGTGATGTGCTCACAAAATCTCAGACTTACATGGTGTATTGCAGGCCATAGAGGTAGGCCCTAAGGAATTTCAGGAAGCTGGGAGGACCATTGAGAGTTAGGAAGTGAATGAGATTCTTGGGGCTAACATAACAAGGTACCATGCATTGGGTGGCTTAAGGCAACAGGGATTTATTGTCTCACAGTTCTGAAGACCAGAAGTCCCAAATCAAGGTGTGGACAGGACCATGTTCAGTATGAAGTCACTCAGGACAAACAGTTGCCCCAGCATTCTCCTGGCATCTGGTAGCCCCTGCAGATCCAGCCCTGATGTCCTCCATCTTCACATGAACTCCTTCTTATGTCCTCACATGCTCTTCTCCCATGCCTATCTGCCCCTGTGTTTATAAGGACACCTATCTTACTGGATAGTGGTCTATCCTAATGCTTTCATTTAACCTTATTTCCTCCTAAGTGACATTCTAAGGCACTGGGGGTTAAGACTCCAGCAGATCTATTTTGGGGAACACAATTCAACATATAACATGAAGGAAAGACACTGAGGATCTATAGCCCATGAAGTGCAGGTGTAAACATGCAGGAAGAAGAGGGGAAGTGGCAGGAGTCCCTGCTGAGCAGGACCTTACCTACCCCAGCAACAGTGATGTCCAGAGAGGAAGGTGCCTCACCTTCCTTGCTGAGCTCAGCCTGTTAAACTTCTGGCGCAACTCCTGGCGTTCCCTCCCAGCAATTCAGGAGCTTCTGACAGCCATGAGGAGAAAGCAGAGTAGTGCAGTGGCAAAGAGTGAAGGTGTCTTGGGAAGCAGAGAGTCAAGGTAAGGGTGGAAGGAAGAGCAGGAAGGAGCAGTGAGCAGAGCAGCAGATTGGGGGAAGGGCGCGGGGGTTCTAGGCAGCTTCAAGTTCTCATCTCAGTCCTGCCACTGGTCACTTAATCCCTCTAGACCTCCTTTTCTCCATGGGAGAGATTGGGAGGTAGATAGCGCTCTCTAGGATTCCCTTCCTGAATAGAACGGAATGCTCAGTTGGAGCCTAATGTGTGGAGCAAATGGGAGCCCTGGCCCGGCCCCCTGCCAAGAGCACAGTCCCGCCTTCCTGTGGAAATATCTTCAAGCTGGGACAGAGGCCGCCTGCCCATGGGGGTCACACAGCACGCATCGCATCTGGCGCCTGCTAGTGCTTCTTTAAACTGCCCCCACTGCTCCCCTCCGGGCTCCTGTCTCTCCACATGGGAGCCTGCTACTCCTTTTCGTGACTGCCATTACTCTTTGACTGCACACATCTGTCTTCGATCGCTGTCAGCTCTGCGAGGCTATGCCAAGCTTCTTGAATGCAGCCCCAGACTGCCTGGGTTATATACTGTGTGTCAGCTGTGAGGTGAGAGAATGATGCCTTCAAGTTGGGGCTAGGGACAGAAGTGCCCAGCCTGGTCCCTGCTCAGACTCCAGGAGGGCTGCCCTCACAATATAAAAGGTTCTTTGCCGCCAGGTCATCTATCTGCCCTACAACAGTACCACAGACATACATCTAGACTTGGAAAATGCAAGCTCACCCTCTGTCTCTCAAACAAACTGCTACTCTTTATTCGATGTGCCTCCAGCCCTGTTCATGCCATTCCATTTAGCCTACCTGCACCCTTGGAGTGAGAGGCCAACGCTTCTACCCTGTATGTATAGATGATGAAGAAAGGTGGGTAGGTATGGCTCTGAGTATTGTCTTGCTCAAAGCAACTACACTGGGAACATCCTACATGCTAACTTGCAAATAAGTTGGCTTTGTCTGCCTTTTGACTGAAAGCCTCTTTTGTGGTTGACAGGGACCAAGGGACTCTGAAGGATATGCTGGTAGAAAGGTCAGGAATAAGGGTTAAGGTTTAGAATCAGTCAGTCCACAGGGTCTAGGAGAGCAAGACTATCTCTGGCAAGCTGGCAGTAATAAAGCCCACCCGCTCCCCCAGACTGGATAGACTTCATTGCTATGTGAACCTGGAGGATAACCAAGACGTGTGGTCCACCGCAGGAGAGGCAAGTGGTTCAGTATCCATGACTTCTTCCTCCAGGTGTCCTGGGAATTGTGCAGTCAGTGACAAGCCTTCAGTCATCAACTAGAATTGAATTTGCCCTAGGAGGGATACTATAGCCATTAGGATGGGACAGTTCTTAGTGGTGCAGAATGTACTGCAAGCTTTAAATGCGAGGAGCATCAGCCGTCTTCAGTCACCATGACAACCAGAAGCACCTCCACACACTTCCACATGCCCTTTAGTCAAACAATACCAGTCTTTTTGAAGATCACAGAGGTCAGCATTGACTGATGAGTGAAAAAATAAAAGAATGGAAACCTTCTTACTTGATTTTGCAGAGTCCTTGAGCTTCATTTTCTCACCCTCAAAACTGACTAAACATTCTTCCATTCCAGGTGGAACCGCACCAATTGTATTTACTCACCCTCCACTTGGGGCCAGCTGCACCTAACCATCTGACGCAGGGCTGAACCTGGCTTCTTAGGGCAGGCAGAGACAGGGCAAAGGTGATCTGCATTCTGTTTGTACCCCTGGCAATGAGCTGTAGGGGCTCACAGCTGCCTCCTCTCTTCCCTTCACAAGATTCCTCGGGGTCCAAGCTCTGGCATGAATCTACCAAGTATCTGGCTATTGGAGGGGAGGTTTGTGTAAGATTCCCTTCCTGTAGCTCTGTGTATGTGGGATGACAAGAAACAGATTCAGTGACTGAGCTCCAATATTTGCCAAGACTTTTACCAGGTTTCCTGGAATAGATAGGGAAACAGAATGAGCTCCCTCAGGTCAAGTGATTGGAGCTTGAGTTGACCCCAGTGTCCCTAAATGACTGCTCTGTTACCAGCCCAAGGGTGCTGCATGCAGCCCTCAGCTACGGGAGATGGCTAAGGAGAGAATACAGAGTGACCTTCCAACTTCACCACCCATCCACAGGGCAGCAGAGCTGAGGCAGTCTGTGCCTGGGTTTGCTCATCAGCAAGAGGGGTGAAATAATCATCTCGCTCCTTTTGCTAAGGGTATAGAAGGAGAACAAAGAAGAAATCTCTGCTGTGGTTTGAATTTTAGAAAGAAGAGCACCTGTATAATTCCTGGCATTTTAGGAGTTCAGATATTGTGTTCAGAAGTTAGATGTTAGCCTAATGCTGTCATTGCCAAGAAGTTTGGGGGACGTGGTGCTGTGGTGCTCCTGATGTTCCTCTGTGCTTCTGCCTGCCAGGGACTCCTCCACCCCAGCTCCTACCTGGATGCTCCTCCTTTTCACATCCAGACATCTTTCAAGTGGACTCGCATTTCCACATTTCCTGTTTGGTGCTGAAATTCACTGAAACCCACCTTCAAGAAAGAAGAAGGATGTCTTCTTTCTTGAAATTCGTTCTCTCCTTGGGACAATCCCACCATCCTGATTTTCTTCCTGCTCTGCACTGTTTCTTCCCACTTGACCTAGATGACTTTCGCCTTTACCTGACCGGGGCTCCCTTCTCCATATACTCATGGCCAATCTCCAAGCTTCCATTGCAGTGTCTTATGTCTATATGAGGCAGGCTTCCAAAGATACACGTACTTTCAGTTCAACTACACACCCACATGTCCAGCTGCCCCATAGATCCTCTAACCAAGTGTCTTATAGGTATCTATAATTCAGTGTGCCCCAAACAGAACAGGAGCCCTCTTCTGGCTCATCTCCATTTGTTTCCCATCTTAATAAATGGAACCACCTGGTCCTGCATGTGGTTGGGTCCAAAGCTTAGGAGTTGTCCTCAGCTGGTCTCACTCTCATTCTCTATAATCAAGCAACCCCCAAATCCTTAAAACCCCAATCTCCAAGTTGTCTCCAGAGTTCATCCAGATCTTCCCATCTCCTAATCAAAACCATCTTTCTTCATTGCTTTTCATTCTCCACATTTTGCAGAGCTAACTGAGTCATTTTCTACTTGAAATCTTACAGTGCTTCTTCAGTACCTTTTGAGTCCTTAGCATGAGTTTCAAGACTATTCATGATCTCCTTCTTCCGCTTCCTTCTTCCCTCCCCCACTCCCCTTCTGCCATACTGAATTGGATTGTTTCCCAGAATACACAGTACTCCTTGCCTCAGAGCCTCAGCACATTCCTTCCCACTACCTGGCCATTTCCTCTCTCTGCCCCTCAGGCTTCCTTTGCTGACTCTTATCCCCTTAGCTGGTGTTTGGAGCATCCCCTGTCTTATGCTATGCCCCCCTGCCACATGCTCCCATGGCATGCCACAGCCTCCCTAACACCCAACATTTCTTGCTGTCACAACAGCTTCAACACCATTCTTGCTCGATGCTGGACTTCTTGCGGGCAGGAAGAATTCCTACTTGTCAATAGCAGGATTCCCAGCCACACCCAACCGTGGTGCCTGGCTCACTATAAATAGGCAATAAACAGTTGTTGAATGAATGGATAACTGAATGAAAGGTATTTTTCTAGCAGACACCTGGAATAAGATAAAAGACCAGGGCTAGGATTAAGAAAAAACCTTCCCCAGGGTGGCATTATGAATTCCCAGAACAAGTGACTAACCCTCCTATTGCTTTGGCAAACATTTATTCCATGCTCCACAGCCAGGCAAAAAGTTGAGTGAGGATTAATCCCTTTTCACAAGGAGTTTATTCCTTCTTTGAAAGTCCTTTAAACAAACTCTGAAATGATTTTGGCAGGTAGACAAATTAGTTCTTGTTTCCCTGTGACTGACGATGTTGAAAAAGGCGGCCCACACACCCACATGCGTGCACACGCGCACCCTTGACAGAATTCATGCTCACCCCTGTGGACACGCCCCAGCCCTGCTACTTTGCAAGATAGCAACCCATGTCTTCCGCTGGGGCTCTTGGCATGCTGTGGGCAGTCCTATTACCAGAAGATCTGGGTGGCAAATTCAACTCTGATGATGAAATTTGTAGATTCTCTTCTGTTGACTGACTGGATTACCTTCACGTCCCCATTTCTCTGGCACCGTCCTTCCTCCTAAAGTTGACACCAGGTTTGGCTCCCCCGACAGTGTTCTTCCTGTGCTTAGAGTTCATCTTCTCTTCCTAATCTGCACCTCCAGTGGGATGAGGTCAGAGGATGGGAGCCAGCCACACCCTTCCTCCTTGACCCCAATAAAGTTTCCTGGAAACCCCTAAACCCAGAGGAGCCAGTTCTTGGTGAAAGAGTGTCTCAAAGAAGTCTGGTGACTTGGGCTTGTCCCCAGACCCCCAGGTCCCCAGGTCCTCCGTTCAGGACACATCTGTCCTTCACTCTCAAAAGATGTTGCTGTTACAGCACTGCCTCCCCTTCACAATCCTGCAAAATGCTATTTCCTGAATTTTATAAGTGATTCCATCGTCTTCTGGGCTGTTTCTGTATTTGTTATCTTTAGGGAAGCACTTGACTGGATCATTGCCTGGCTGTGATTTCATTTCCATTTCTTTACACCTGCAGTTGCAATAAGAGAGAGGAAAGACCAGGGCTCAGTGCATATCCCAGACCCAGTTATCGAGGTGCTTTGGCTGTGGTTTCCCAGGGGGGCTGTGGCCCCAGAGCAGCTTTCATCAGAGGCATTTTGAGGGCTGCATTTCTTCCTCTGTCTTTTCTTTTGGGGTCTCTGGCCTCCTATTCCTTCTTCTCCTCAGGCCTGTGAGGTCTGTGCACTTGATGCATGCCTTTAAGTCTGACATTGAAAAAAATACTTGATTAGCCATTCCAGATGCACATTCCAATTTGCAATATGTCCTAAAGGGCCAGCATATCCTCTTGCCATTTCCTTTTTCCTGACCCCACTTCATCACCCTTCCTGCCCTGGGACCTCACAGAGGCAGAACTAGTCTCCATTTCATTCTTTTACCCCCACAAAGCCAGTCATCTAAGGGATCCCCCCTTTCCCTGTGCTCCTTTCTAGCTATTGCTTGGCATGTAGTAAATGCACATTTAACAGTCATTGCCTTCCCTGAGCTGGGGCATCTTCCCAGGGACAACAACAAAAAAATGGCTAGATCTGTGCAGAGTCCCCCAACCCCAGATTTAATCTCATTTTTCACAATACACTGGATCAGAACCAGCAGCTCTGTAGGAGTGCATTTCTTTGCTTCAATACCAGGCCCCAGAGAGCATTTGATTCCTTGGCAGAGAGGTATAGGCTTAATTAATTTTTCTCTTTTCTTCTTTGAACCTCTTGGAACACACACACACGTACTCACATTCATGCACAATTGGGTGTACAAGAATTTTAATGGCAGGTGGTGTTAGCAGTTCTTTTCCTCCTGATACAGACCAGGGTTTTTCCATCTGGACTTTTTAGCAGGACCTAGGAATATTGACTTTCTAACCACTTGAATTTGGGTGGAGTGAGCAGAAGGGGAATCAGGGAGAAGGTTCAGGGGGGAAATCTGCTTATGTATAAATCACATGTGAAGGGAGTTTTGAAGTCATTATTGTTTCAGGATGTGTGAACTGTAATTATTTTTTAAGGTCTTGATTTGCCCAATGAGCATTTCCCAGGGTTGCTGCTCCAAGCATGACGTCTTTGCTGTCAGGGGGTCCAGCCTGGTCTGATACACGTTTAATCACTTTAAAGGGGGCCCAGGGTAGGATCTGGTTTCTCCAGGTTCTCAGTCTTGCATGTGGTCAGTCCTGCATGTAGCACGACATCCAAATGACTTCCATGATTAAGACAGTAGAGTTGAAATGAAGAAGAGACATTTTCCCTCTCTTCACAAGGCAGTAAATCACTTTTGGACTGCTTTAGGCTATTGGTCATTAAACTTTCTTTTTGCTATCCTCAGCTCCCTGCTCAAAGCAGGCAGTGCTGCTTTGTCTGAAAGTGACTTCTCGGCTGCCTTTTCTCTGCCTCTTAACCCTCAAGCCTAGTCCTGTCTCCACCACCTTCCTTCTGTGACCCTGCACACCCTGCTCCCCTGAACTCCACTCTGTATCTTCCATTAGCTGCAGCTCTGGGTCAGTAATGATCATTCCAGGGAACGTTTTTCAAGCGTCACATAAAGCATGCCCCCTCCGAGTTTCAAGAATATTTTTCATCTCCAAAGGAACTTTCTGGTTAATGAGGAAGGTTCAACTAGGGCAGCCTACACGAAGAAGCCCTTAGAAGAGAACTCTGTGGCCATAAGCCATGTTGATCCAAGACTTATTTTGGGGGGCTAGATATTTAAAGAGAAATGTGAAGAACTTGGAAGATTAGGGGAATGAAAAAGAAGAGAATATTAAACATATTTGAAGGGTAGTGTGTATGGAGAAATTTTTAAAAGGACATAGTAGAAAACTAGATCACTGGTAAAGCTTTGCAACAGGGCAGTCCTGTCCTTTCACAGTATTGACAAGTAAATGCAGCACTTATTTACCCAATTTCCACTCCTTTTCCCACAGTGGACATCACAAAGCAATAATAACACTTTTACTCTCTGTCACACCTTTGTGCATAGCTGATATCACTAATCAACCATGGTACTCTTGCCCATTGAGCTTCAAATCTTTTAATCCTTAACATACCAATCAATTTAACTTGAAATTTGGATTGAAACCCATTTGCCACTAGTTTAATGGAAGGAACATTGGATTTAGAGTTAGAATACCCAAATTCGAGTCATGAATTTTAATAGTGACCATTTGAACCTATGTTTCCTCCTCTATAATAAGAAAACAGTGCTTATCCTAGCGGTCTGAGATAAGGGTTAAGTAAGATAATAAATGATATATAAGAAAATGCATGTGATGATGCCTAGAACTGCCCCTGGCACATTGTACGCACTCAGCAAATAACAGCAAAATATGAATTTGAAGTGCCACAGACCCATTATGCCAATGCCCCCCACCCCTGAGTATAGAACAATAGATAGTGAGCCTTTCCCCCCTCGCTTCTTTTATTGTCCTAAGTGAAGGCAGATGGAGAACAGCTGGGCCCTCTAATTCTCCTGCACTTTAACTTCACATTCTTAAGACTCTTATTAAATCTTTTTCCTGAACTAATATAATGCTCCCTTGTTACCCTGGGAGGGCAGTGTTAACACCCACGTGTTATGACGTGGTCGCTGGTCTTTAGGTGCACACCACGTGTGTTCATGCAGAGCCATGTGCTTCAACAGGCTGCTTTAGCACTCTAGCTGTCCAGAGCATCTTCATTGTGACAGAGAAGAACTTGTTTTTTCAACTCATTTTCATAATGTCTCTCCTGATGGAGACAATAGAGAACTGTAGGAGTAGAAGGCAGGCTTCTTTAGAAGAGTTTGCACTGTAGTTCATCTTGGTCCAATATTAGAAGAGTGGAGAATGGTCTGTTGGGCATCTCCAAGGTGGTAGATTTGCACTGGACCCTGGGAAGACTGGGAAGGTGCCATTTTCTGAGCTGTAACTCCAGGGAACATTCTTTGAGCAATCAAAACTCTTGCAATCATAAATTCACACATCCTCAGATATCAGTGACTTCAAAAGGCCTTTTTCTGGTTAAATATAGCATACATTTCACCCTGGAAATCAGCTCTCTTCCTTCTGTCCTCCTGTTTTATACAAAAGGGGCAAACTGAATAGACCTCTTCCATGTGCCTTCAGATTCTGATTATCCTTTATTCTAATTTGGATACTCATACCAAATGTAATCCAGGGGGTATTGTCTCTTTCCCTCTGGAATGAAAGAGGCAGGACCCAGGTGATGAGTTTCAGATTAAGATTTGATTTAATTAAATAAATGTATAGCAGTCACCTAAGTGTATGCCAAATGATGGAGGGGAGGGAATATTGAGAGGTGCAGAGTCTCTGTCTTTACACAGCTTAGAAACAGTCCTGTATAATCAGATTAGGGACAAGGCAAAATAGAAGAGCTACAAAAGAGATCATCAGGATGTCTGGGAGTGGGGAGGCAGATGACAAAAGGTTGCATTGGTAGCTTTGGAGATCTACCTTACAGCAGCCTATAGATGGATAGGCAGAGATGGTTGAGAGTGGGGGTAGGGGAGTGACAGGCAGAAGGAACCATGAGAGAGAGAGAGAGAAGGAGCCCTGAAGGGTGCAGACTATTATCAGGATGGATTTATATAAGGGGCATGGCCAATGGGAAAGTACTCTTCCTCGTGTTGGATTTTTAGAGGAGGAATTCTGCTACTTAAAGGCACTAGAAATATTGTGCTGTGGTCTCTTGGCAGGTCTGCAGAATGCTTGGATAACTGCACAAGTGATTCAGTCTCCTTTCTGTTATATCACACTATTGGAATACTTTACTGTGTGACTTTAGTCAAGCAGCTGCCTTGGTTTTCTATCTGAAATATTAGCAGGTTGAATTAGCCCATTCTAGTCCTATAATTTTGTGATAATAATGAAAAGGTGAGATAACCATAATTTTAAAAATACTTATTTATATGTTCTTTGGGAAGAGACTGGGAAAAAGGTGTTGTGTGTTACCATGTGAAAGTCAAAGATGGGGTCAATTCTGGGTTTGGCCTGAACTTTGCTTTTTCTGCTTTTCTGCTCTGGCCCAGCATTCTTTGTGTTGATATAACTCCCTGCAGTAGGGTTCAGGTGGACAGCCCCATGTGGGGGACCCCAACATATTCTCCATTGCCGAGACATCAACTTGGAATCTCAGCTTAGTTTGGTAACAACATTTTGACCTGTTCCTGGACAGGGTCCCAGTGCTGAGATTGTGTAGCATAGAGATTCCTGCCAATCTCAAGACAGTTAGGCATGGAGCAGTGGCTCCAGATCTGATGTTTTTGTTAGAGTCACTGGAAGATTATTTTAGAATATAGATTCCTGAGCCCCATTTCTTGAAGAAGGTGACCCACTGAGTCTGGGTGATCTTGACAATCCGTCATATTAACCTCTCCAGGAGACTGTAGGTGCAGGGGCTGAGATTAGGAAGCTCTGATCTAAAGAGTCTCTGTTGTCACTACTCAAAAGGACCGCATTCTAGCTTGCTTCCAATTTTATGAGCTTATGAGAGTTCATTATTATATGAATAAATTATTGTTACATGAATTTGTTGAGTATCCTATGTGGTAAATAGAGGCGTCTACATTCCAGGGTGGGAAAGGAGATGGAGAATATAAGCTAGACTGTGTCAAGGTTTTTACTTCCGAGCACCTAGAACACTTACAGCCTCATTAGGAGGGCAAACCATCCACATGTGACATGAAGTCATCATTTCCATCCTCATAACTCTCTTTAGCTCACTCAAGACACATTTTAATCCCTTAAGATTGAGAAGAGCCACCTAAGATGGACAGACCAGAAGTTGCTATCTTTATCCAGATGTGGAGACTGGGCTCAGAGAGATGCATTCATTTGTCCAAGCTCACATCCCCTGCACAGTTTAGGGGTGCTCCCTACTTCACACTAGGTGAAAAGCATCTCCTTCCATTCCAGGGTTGGTGGACTGTGCAGTTGGGAGCAGACAGTGGGGGCTGGGGTCCTTGGAGACAACTTCATGGAGAGCCAGATTCAAGATAGCAGAGAACTCTGGCCATGTGTCCTGTACCCAAGAACTGGGCAGATGACACAGCTTTAATCTGGACTGGTTCCTGCCGCTGAGAAGGACAGCTTTTCATATGTCCATCAATAAGGTAGTAACACCCTGACAACAGGTGTGCTATTTCACCTACACAGTGTTGACATCAGCCAGAGAGAAGACAGAGCTTATTCCCCAGAAATGTACCCGTGGGAAAATTGATGTCAAAAGTAGGACATTTTCCTAAATGAAAGGATCTACTATTTATTGAATGCTAACATGTGCCAGGCAGTGGGCACACTAGGCGCGTACCAGGAAATACCTCACTTGTTCCTGGTAACTGGCCTGATTCTATGGTTGGGAATGCTGGGGCTTCCAGAAATTAAGTGACCAATTCATATTCTAACTGCTGGTTGATGGCAGAGTTTGCCTCTGAGGTCCTCTGACTTCCCACTCCTGCCTTGTGCTGCTCACTTGGTGGAACTGGGTCTCCTGAGTTCTAGGCCAGTGACTCCAGTAACCTCCTCCATGAGGGGAGTCACAGAAGTAGCAGCTGCAGCAAAGACTTGGCGTGAATCTCTGTGTGTCTAATGAGAGCCATATACCAGGAGTAGCTGTTTAAGAAACATTTATCCTAAAAACTTCTCTTTTTATCCCCTTCGGAACTCAGAACTAACAGGGATTGCTCAAGATCATTCAACTGTAGGTGGCAAAGCTGGGGCTGAAAGCAGGTCCCCAGAGTCTTGGCCATCCTTATGCCCTCTGTACCTCAGCCCCATTGAAGAACCTCCAGGCCAAGGTGGCCCTGGAAGGGATCCATGGGTATCACGTGGCTCGGGCAGTTGTCTCCAGGCCGAGTCACCTGTAGCTGGTCTCAGGCACAGGTGTGCAACAGAGTTTTAAATAAAATCCTTGATCCTCCTCCATACCCTTGGAAAAGGGGATCATGCCACACTCTATTACCTTTCAATACCAAGTTTAGGAAGTTCTTCCTGAATGGCAGACCCAGTTCTGCCTGCTGTGTTCATGGTGAGATGCACTGTGGGGAGAGCAGCTATGGTATTCTGCTTCAGTGCAGTCCACAGAGTGGAAATGAACTGGGGTCTGTCCTGTCTCTGTACTGTTGAGTTCTAAAACCATCCTGCAAGGATAATGCTACAAGAATGTCCTGCCAGCCCCAGGGGTGTCTTTATGACAAGTTCTTGTTCCCTCATAATTCTTCTGACAAATTCTCCTTTTGATCCAGACTTTCCTAGGCATCAATTCATTCCAGAAGTGGCATGTGTGTGAACACATACATGCTTGAGGGCGGAGACCAGCAGAGGGGAGAAGAGGGGGAACTGGGAACTCTAAATCTGCTCAAATGTGGTAAAGAAATATATCCAAAAAGTACTGCCTACTCACCAAAATACTATTTGCTTTTTTTTTTTAGTCTTCTTTCCTGGGTAGTTTCCTGTTCAAACTTGAAAATGGAAATTCCTCCACCTCAAATGAACAGGCAAGAAATGCTGTAGGTTGAGTTTTCCTAGGAGGACTAACAGCCGTCTGCCCTGTGACTATAGAATGTGAACTCTCAGTACCGGTGGAGTTTTGTTTATGGGAGGAGGAGAGAGGACAGCGAGAACCTGACAGCCATAGAAATTCTCCATGCCTTTGGAAGGTGGGGACATGTCACACTCTGTTTTTGGATCACTGGGAAGGAAATTTAAGAGGTGTTCCTAGGATTTGGTTTCTGTCACCTCTATCTGACCTTTATCTCTGCCCTTCCCCCAACTCAGGAATGAGAATGATGGCATTGTATTAAAAAAGAAACAATCCCCCAAATTTAGATATCTTCGTGCCTAGGAGGAAGGAGTCTTCAGTGTTCTGGGTGCTCTTTCTCTGTATTTGACTCTGTATTTGACTGTCTCTAGGACAAGCTCCCTGGGGTGTCTTCTATCATTTAATTGATTGGTTGAAGGTGATAAAGTTGATCTCATATAAACAACACAAAATCTGAAAAGAAAAAACAGAAACTTTAATTTAATTAGAGGCATAAAACCCAGTTTCAGTTTGACCATAAACTGGTTATATAACCTTGGGCACTTCACCTGAGCTCCTTGGGGTCTCAGTTTCTTTAGTTTTAACATGAAGATTGAGGAGTTCATTGATGTCCAAAGTTCTTGTGATTGCTAAAATCCTACTGTTCTGTAGTGACTTTTTAAAATGCCAACATAGTTCAAAGCATGTGTTTGGGGAGATCTCCCAGTGAGCACAACCTTGTGTTATACTGGAGTTCTGTCCTTTGGTGAGGCTGTGGTCACTTAGAGCTGCAAGTGGCTTTGACTTACAGGGGTGGAATTCTGAATTCTCTGTTTTCTTCTGCAAGTGATTGGCCAGATGCCAGGCTCTTCCATCTCCCTCCTCACACCCCTCCTCAAATGGTTGTGTCTAAAGAGATTCTTTGGATGCACCCTGCTAGACCTATCCATTAATCTTGTTTCTTTCAAACCTACACATGATGAACATCCATTCTTGAATTCCGACAGTTAAAGATGAGGTATGTTTCACTATTGAGTCACCAAATGAGAGTGAATGTATTTGTCAGTGTGCGGCAGCAGAGAGAGAAACAGACCAATCCCTCTTAGTGGCCTTTCCTGCTCTCTTCCTCCCTTCCTCCCTAGGTGTCTCTTTGTCCATTGCCGTCCCTCCTGGATTCATCATGCTGTGTACCTCAAACACCCTCGGACTCAGGGAAAGAATCAGCTTCACTCCACTTTCCCAAATGCAGCCATAAAGCCGTCATGCTCTTCCATGCCCTGCCTTCCCTCCGCTCCTGCCCCTCCACCCACCAGGTTTTTCCTCTGATGAGATTTCCTCTCTGAAGGAGTATTTTGAGCCTATTCTCTGTTCCCAAATTCCCCTGGTCCTTTAAATCTGGTTTCAATCAACATAATCACAGTCTGTTCAGTGATATCAACTCTACCTTGATTTGGTCGCGCAACTCACGCTAAGTCCTCCACTGTTTTATATATACACACTTAAGTACATGTGTATGTGTATATATGACACATAATATATGTGTTACATGGCAAAAGAGAGAGACATTTTCCATCATGCCTATAATTGCCTTCTATTTTTTTCCAAAGCAGTATCTTAAAGCAGACCACTTAGACTGGATTCACTTTCAGAGCCCAAAGGGCTCTTTTTTTTTTTTTTTTTCTACTTTTGAGATCACCTACCTAATTCTAAGTCAAAATCTAGTTATAAAGTGGGGGCAGACTCCTTCTATGCCCTGTCAAAAATCACATCCAGGACTGGGATTGTAGCTCAGCGGTAGAGCACTTGCCTTGCATGCGTGAGGCCCTGGGTTCGATCCTCAGCACCACATACAAAGCAATAAAATAAAGACATTGTGTCCATCTACAACTAAAAAATATTAAAAAAAAAAAAAAAGAAAGAAAGAAAGAAATCACATCCAAGGAACAGTTACATCTCCACATGAGCCACACCTCCCCAGGGCCATATAGTGTCTCCTATTAAGTATTTATTCCCATCCTTTTATAAGTCCATTCTCTTCTTGGGAAGAAAAGATAAAGTAGGCCAAGGGAAACTGATACACGGAGACCATAGGAAACAATATAGATTTGAACTCAAAAGGGATAACTCAACAGTAGATCTCAGTGCACTCACCACTGACAAAAATTTACCCCCTGGTAATTACGCTGTCTTGATTATGCCACGACATAAAGAAGCACTATTCTGAGTGATAGAGAATGTTTCCCCCATCCCCAGTCAACAGGGTCATTAACAGTCATCACCCAGGGAGGGTGGAGACCCTCTAGAACAGAGAAGTCAATTGAATTGTTGATCCTGTTTTGTAAATCTGTAACAGAAGATTCTCGCAAGTAATGGCTTTTAACTGCCAGAGCTGGGCACTTAAGAGAGAAAAATTTTTGTGAATTCCAAAAACCTTTCCTTCATGAAAGCTGAAGTATGGAAGAATCAGAGCCTCATACATGACAGCCATTTTCTCAAACATTGTGTGGCAAGAAGAGGGTTGGAGATGACAGCACAGAGCTTAAACATAGGTTTCCTCTGTGGAGGGAGGTGGTGGGTGGCACATGTGAAGGATAGCCAGCTGCTAGGGAGGCATCTTTGGGGACCCCATCACTGTGTTGGGGTCTGTGGACATTCTCTAGGGCACAGTGATTGTCCTATAGTGGACATCATGCTGGGGAGATGTGCACATCACTTAACTGCCAGCTGTGTATAAACATGGAAGCTCATGATTGACATGGCACTAACCTTGCCTGACTAATAAGGCAAAATGTAGCTTCCCTGGAGGTCACGAATCTTGTCCAGTATGTCTCTCCTTCACATTTCAAAATATTATAAAAGTAATTTCAAACCATGCATTTTCCTAACATTTAATATTTTCTATTTTGAGGTAAATTTAGACTCATGACATCCATCAATTTTCTGGTGACCCATGTCTTTGATTTAGTGAGACAAAAGATAATGAGAGGGACACCATTTCTTTTTTGTGCTGTTACTTGGCATCTTGAGAGAGGCTTCTGGCATAGAGCTTGTCATGGAGAGGAAGGATAGTCAGGATTCTTCCCCTTCTGTGACATGCGGACAGAAGTTCTCTCTTATCTCCACTGAGAGCAGGAAGCTGGATTAGCTGCCATAAGCTCCAGGCGGGAATGTCTAGTACATCCAAGTTTCATAGCAGGAAAACACCCCCTCACACTGAAGATTAATTCTTGAGTCCTATATCGTGGTCTGGATGCCAAGGCAGACATAGGGACATCTGTGTCTCTGGGGCATTCCACGCGGAATCCCGGCTGTAACCTGAGTGAAGCATTTGTGTAGTTCCTGTTGCTAAATCTCCCTGCCACCTCATCTTCCCATGGTCACAGAGCAGGGAACCATGTCCTCCTCTTCATTTCCTGTCCCTGGACGAATGCGCCCTCTGCCTTCTCCCAGGTCTGGAGGACCGGAGATGGCCATAAATGGAGTGCCATCCTTCCTTCCCCTCTGCCTTCTTGCCCATACCTGTCAGCGCAGCTATAAGATCATAGGACAGGGTATTCCCCTCGCTGTCAAGTCCAGGTGCATGTGCCATGCATGCCACCCAGCCTTCAGGTTTCTCTACCTTAAAATACTGATCACAAGATGACTCTGAAGTCCAGACGATTTCTGATAGTCTGTTATTTTGAAATGCAAAATGTATATCTCTCAGCCACCAATGTTCACAGGAGCTAGGCTGCTGTCAACACCTGCTCTGGCTTCCTTACATCCCCCACCCTTCCTTTTGGCAGCATAAGTTTTAATTCACATTCCTCTATTTCTGGCCTCCTCTCCTCTCCCATGTTACCAGATCTTGTAATAAACATTTTAAATAGTTTATTTATCCACAGTGTAATTTGTGTTGGTTTGAAACACAGACTCATGGGCTTTTAGGTCTTTTTTAGCACTAGAAAGTCTCTGGCTTTTATAGACTGTTTCATGGGCTATTAATGGAGAACAGTTGGCCTTTGGAAACAACCCATAAGAGGTAGGGACACCTGGATTTATGCTTCCCTCTGCTGTCCACCAGTGAGAGACTTTTCCCATTGGGTCTCAGTTTCCTCATCTGTCACACAGAGCCCTATAAATTTGGAAAACTAAGGTAATAATATACTGAAATGTATAAAGTAAAGCTAAAGTATGGAAGCGTGATCATGTCAGTACTGTGTGCCCCCCAAGAGTGACACTTTGGCAAGACTTTGGGTAAACAGTGGTGACATCACCAGTACTCAGGGCATGGACTGCTAAGGGAAGTCACAGCCCTTACCAGGAGCTCTTGGGTAGGTCAGTTTATCACGGCATCTTTCTGTAGCCATGCTTTTAGGAAGTTCTTCTTTTGCCATAAGGAAAAAGGGTCTGGGTGAAGAACAGTGAGAATTTCCATGAAAAGGCTTGGATGGAGGAGAGGTCTTCTGGAGAGAATCTTGACTTGGGTTGCTGGGGATAGATTTCGGGATCTTTGAAAAATTCAGGGACAGACCTCCTGGTGAGACGTCTCTGCTTCCTGGGGAAGAGTAGAGCAAGCTTCAGGCACCCTGGACATCTTCTGTCTTGGCGGGTGGTAGAAAGGCTGGGAGAAACAAGAGAATTCGATCCCCAGCGTGGTATATAATCCCTGCAAGTCTAATGCAGAGGCAATCACACACAGGACTGAAAACAGGCCAGGGCCCCTGAGACCTTTGTCTTCATATTGTTAGTTTTTACCAGGTTTCATTTTAATAAATGTTGACACCGGGGATCCTGGTCAGGCAATCATCATCCAGCTAGAAGTGTATTTGGCTAATGAGCAGGTTGCCAGCTATACGTAATCAGACTCTACAAAAGATTTGGTTCTTAAAAATGTGTTAATGGCAATAATTTGAAATTTTGATGCATGGATTTACCCTTGTGGAATGGGTGAGAATCCCATACCTCTGTTGGGTGAAGAGACCCAGGGGTCTGTGTAGTAGAAAGGAAAAGCATGACCAAGCGTTTCGTGTGTATTTAGGAATAAAACAAGGGCCAGAGGATGGCAGGTTGAATCCCAACTCTGTCATTTATTAGCTGTTTGTCATTGAGCATATCATGTAAACTTCTTGAGACTCAATTTTCTTAAATTTAAAATGAAGGAAAAAATTTGACATCCTGTTTTGTTGGGATACTATAATGATCAACTCAAAAATATAACAAAACAAAGTAAATGTCAGGAATTACTAGTTATGCCATTTGGGCCACCAAATGCCACCAGCGGTCACTTACTCTGTGCTCCTCATTCCGAATCAGATCTCCTGTCCCTACAATTAGGACCTCCCTGGGGTTGGGAAGAGGCTGAGTGACAAGGAATTTTCCAAAGCCAGCTTGACCACCATTCACAGTCCCTTTTCTTATTCAGCTTGTCTTCCCTGCAGGGCTCACTGTTCCTGGAAGGGTGACAGTAAGGGAAGAAGCCATGCGGTGGAGAACGTCAGGGTCAGAGACCATGATTGTCAAAAAGTAATTTCAAAGCTGGCCTTTACAAATTCTGTTCTAGAGAACCATTGACCACAGATTTCTGTTGATGCCCGATGCCTGGATCAATTACTCCCCAGAGCAGTTAGTTGCCCAGTGATTTTGCAAGGGCAAAAAAAAAAAAAAAAGAAAAGAAAAATTCTCTAAGCTCTCTTTTTGTGAAAAGACTAGAGAAAACCCTTTCTATTTTACTTGCAAGCTATATATATTTTCTTGAAGATCCCAGCAGCAGAGCTCCTGTATGTATTATTGGTCCAAAAACAGCTCCTTTCCCTTATTTAAGTGATCTTGCTAAAAACATCTTCCCCATCCCCAGACCTGAGCCTGTGCCTCAGATTGCTGCCCTTTCATTCTGTCACTGTGAGGATGTCAATTCTTTCTTTCCATTGACTTGTCCACCCAGCCTTCCCTAGATCCTGTACAGCTCTTGGAGAGTGATTTCTTTTCAATCCACACATATAATTGTACAACTCTTGTAGTGAGAGACACTATTAGGCACTTAGACTGCAGAGAGGGATGAGATGTGGGTGCTGCTCTCAGGAACTTGAAATCCTGTCATTACGTAGAGCTACACTGAGTTCCCTGACCTGATAGGAGGCCCTCCCAGAGCCTGGCCCTAGCTGGGACTCTGCCTTTCCAGATATGACCAGGGGATATTTGGGTCCAATACTAGTCTTCTCAGGTCCCCTTGTAGTATAGTTTGGATCTGGAATGTCCCCCCAAGGCCCACGTGTTAAAGGCTTGGTCTCCAGGTGGTGCTGTTGTAAAGTAGTAGAACCTTGAAGAGACGTGGGGCCCAGTGGGAGGTTTTAGCCCATTGTGGGTGTTGCCTAAAAGAGAACGGTGGAATGTAGGTCTCCTGCTTTCTCTCTTACTTTGCTTCCCAGTTGCCATGATGTTTTCATCAGCTTCTTTCGATTCTATGACTAAAAGACCTGCGAAGATCCATTTTAGAGGAGAAAAAGTTTATTTGGGGACTCACAGTTTCAGAGGTTTCAATCTATAGACAGCAAGCTCCATTCATCAGGGCTCAAGGTGAGGCAGGACATCATGGCAGAAGAATGCGATGGAGGAAAGCAACTCACATGATGATCAGAAGGCAGAGACTCCACACCCCAGATACAACTATATAACCCAAAGACACACCCCCAGTGACCTACCTTCCCAGCCATACCCTACCTACCTGTAGCTACCTGTAGCTACCACTCAATTAATCCCATCAGGAGATTAATTCACAGATTGGGTTAAGAGTCTCATAACCAATCATTTCTCCTCTAAACCTTCTTGCATTGTCTCACACATAAGCTTTTGAGGGATACTTCATATTCAAACCATAACACATGAGGTGAGCAGCTTCTTCTACCCTGCTCTCCCACCATGATGTACGGCCTCCATATAGGCCCAAAAGCAGTGAGCCAACCAATCGTGGACTGAAACCTCCTAAAAGAAGAGCTGAATAAACCTTTCTTCTTGTTAGTTTGATCATCTCAAGTATTTTGTTACAATAAAGGAAAGCTGACTTGATACATCATGGATGTTAGTTCCCACTTGCTTTTATTTATAGTTCCTCTGTTCTTATGCCTTCTCTTCTACCCCTAGGCATTTCAAGTCTATTCCTGTTTGTATGCCAGAGTAGGGTCAGGAAGTCTTGTTGGAGGCATCATGGACTAGCAAGGAGAGTGTAAGAGAGAGGAGTCTCAGGTCCAGAGGAGCTTTTGTTTTGGTTCCTTCCCACCTTAGTATAGGTATTGTCCTCTATGCATGAGAAAGCTGCCTTCCTCCTTGCCTCTCTTTCCCAAAGTGAAGCAGCCATGCAGCTCTGGCTGTGGACTGGAGTTAGAACTGAAATTTCTATTTGTCTTAGGCATCTTAGTTCTTCCTTTACAGTTGCAGACATGCAGTTTTGTAGGCAAGATCTCCTGTGTCCACCCCCCATCTCCCAGGACAGCCAGAAACTCCTTTTCCCACCTTACCCTCACATACACATCCACTCAGTCCCTTTCTGATTCACTCCAACCACTTCATCTCTTTTGACTCTTGAGTAGAGGTGTGGGTACTCTATAACAAGAGCCTTTGGAGTAGAGTGAGCATGAAATTTATTATCTAAAGTGTAGCACCCTTGAGAGTGAAAAGGAGTGCTAACAATAATTATGCCAGGACAGAAACATCAATGGTCATGTTCCTTAAGAGCTTCACTCATCCCTTTGATCCACTGAATTGAAGTCTAGGAATCTTCTATTGAGTTCTACTATGAACTGGCATCAGAGTAGTGCTGAGATTATCAAAATGCATATAAAGAGAGCTCACAGTTAAGTGGTGGAGATAGGCAAAAGGATGGTTTTAAAGAATGGTAAGTTTTAAAGGATGGTTTTTAAAGGATGGTAGGTTTTAAAGGATGGTAAAAGGATGGTAAGTGCTAAGGGGAAGTCTTTCTTGGGGAGGGTGATACGTGAGTAGGGTCAGATGGATAGAGAAGTTAGGGAAGGAGGTGGAGGAGAAAGGGGATTTGAGGCACAGGGAGCAGTCAGGAAAATTTTAGAGGTGAGAGCACACATGGGGTGTTGGGAGAATTGAAGTCCCTCACTGTGGCTGTGTATACAGTGTGAGAGGACAGCTAGCAAGACATGAGGCTGGGGAGAGAGGCCCAACCAAGAGCCTGATGCTGTGCTGAAGAGCTTTAGCTTCATCTTGAAGGTTACAGAGAAGAAGAGAAATGTCACCAGCTGGGAGTTACCTCATTTGGCTTACCTTTAGAAAGAACATTCCATTCAAGTGTACAGAAGCTGAGAGAAGTCTATGTCAGGTTTCATAAACCATTAAAGAGTCTGGTAATGTAATCCAGGCAAGAGAAGCATGAGCTATAGAGGAAAGAGGGATAGATTTTGAGAACTAGGAGGAGGAAGAATTAATTGGACTGAAGGATCCATTTGATATGGAGAAAGGGAAGAGAGAGGACTCAAGCATGATCTGTGGTGCTGTCCTTTCCAAAGAGCATATGGAGGAGGAGCAGGGTTTGGGGAAAGATGGTGACTTCAGGTTTGGATGTTCGCTCATGAGATGCCTCCAAAGCTCCCAAGTGGAGATGTCCTGTAGGCAACTGGATCTCCAGGCTTGGAGAGTAGGGAGGAGGCCTGTGCCCAGGTGTGGATCTAGAAGTTATGCACACATGAGCAGGGTGAAGGAAACTGCATTCATCACCACAGAGGAGAAGGAAACTGACGGTGTTAGGAAGCCACACGGAACAAGTGAGAAGGTTAGTACTGGCAGTGGCAGGAGGAAAACTAAGGGGAGTTGTCACAGCAGCTGGAGGAGGAGATCAGCCTGTCCAGAAGTCCAGGACAGAAAGAAAACAGAGCACCTAACATGAGCTCAGTGGTGTCTGGGACCATGGGTGGTGTGTGGGGGAGTGTCCATGGAGGGGTGTTCATTAAGGACTTGAGGGGACCGTGCTGCCTTTCACAAGTGGAGGTCACTGATGGATGTGGCGCTGTTCTCTGATACCTAACTGGAATCGAGTAGTTGTAGCTAGTAGATAATTTTTATTCTCTTTTTCCAAGTTTGAGAATACCTGGAACATTATGTAGTAAGGAGAACCCTGTAGAGGGATGGGTTGAAGATATGACTGGGATGGGGCTCTGATGGTGATGGTGATGAGGAATAGGCTTCTGAGGAAGTGGGAGGGAACAGATCCCAGAGCGTCAGTGTAGAGCCATTGGTGGGATGAGGGAGTGACAAGGATGACTGCTACTCAGAGGAAGTTAGGGTTATAGGTATCCAGGGTGACCACACCTGGATAGGGCAGTCTAGCTGCTGTGCAAAATTATTAAGTGTCCCCTTTTGATACTGAGCAAGGGCTTGCTGCCTGATGTGCATAGAAGCCAATACAGAAGGACCAAGTTTTTGCAAAAAGAGCTTTTCTGAAGGCCGTCTGATAAGGAGACAGGAGGCATGCTCCAATCTGGATCCCGATCAGTTGGTAGTAAGGGAATATAGAGGACTGATTGGTTGTAAGAAGAAGTCTTGGTGGAATAGTCCACACTAGTCACTGGGTCCACCTGGACCTTGAAGATGCATCACAATGCATCTTTCTGGCCTCTCTTATTCTGGTCTGACAGCAGCTATTGACCAGATCACTTCTAATCTAGATCAGTGAGGCTGTCATTTTTCAGGTTCCGCTCAAGGAAGACTTTGGTTCAGCTAGACTTTAAAGTTCATTTTAGTTTAGGTCCTGGGGTTTTGTGCCTGAAAAACATCTTGCATAACAGTTTGTTGGAATAGGAAATTTGCTGTTTTATGTCTCGGTTTCTCTCACTTTCAAAAGTGTGCTGTTTTGGATGATGAAGTACATGGTCACCTTAATTTTATACTTCTAAGTAGATCTGTGCTTGGAAACTTGAATAAGTTCCTGCCTGAGGGACTCCTGCTTGTTATTGTTGTTGTTGTTGTTGTTGTTGTTTGGCAAGACTTTTCATATTCTGGTATACGTGGCTTGAGCAGACAAGAACTATTTCTTAATACAAGAAAGATCTCACATAGGAAAAACAACAATAACAAATTGTGCATCTGCAGCAAGGGCCGAGCTGACCCTGAGAACAGAAAATTGTTTGGTACCAAACAATATGTATGCTGCACTTCCCGCTGTGCAAAGAGTGTGGGGGCCGGGAGATGAGATGTTTGGACTGATCTGAGGGTGGGGAAATGCAGGGCAGATGTGACCAGAGCATGAGAGACTGGCCGAAGTGAGGGACCATGAGAATAACTCAGACACATAGTAAGCTTTGTAAAGGAAGAGAGTTATTGCAGCATCGTGTATGAGAGTGAAGAATTGCAAATAATAGATGTTCAACAAGAGGGGGGCGTCATCCAGTAACTTATGGCACCTTGTTATGGACAATTTATATCACCATTAAAATTTTGTTTAGGTAGAATTTTTTTTATAATTTATTTAAATGCATTTCAAATCATAGTACATATGTAGAGCTCAATTTTAATATGCTGGGAGACTGCTTAGATTTTATTATTATGTGAAATAAGAAAGTTACAGAATGAGGTGTATTGAACAATGTCATCTGTGTAATGCATAGAAAAAATTAGCACGTGTTTTAAAAAGGCTGGACATAAATATTCCTCCAAGATACTTGGAGGAACTGGTAAACTTCTTTATCAACTTTTGTGTTTTTAAAGTGCTTTGTATTCTTTAAAATGCTCACATTATTTTTATAAGAGGGAAAAATAATCTCTGTAGTAAAATGCATTTAAGGAAAAAATGCTTTGAATATAAAAAAGGTTTATGCAATCACCCTTTGGTTTGATTCCTCAGAAAACCATTATAAGTTGTTTTCCCTCTCCTTGTCCCCAGGAAGGAGAACATCAATGCAGGGTCTGGTGCTGGAGAATGTGGGGTTTGGTATCAGACATGCCTGGGTTTTAATCCCAGTCCTGCTACTAGTCATGGCTATGCTAAGGGCACAGTGAGGCCTTGGGAAAGCTCTCTTGGGCATGGTTTCTCATTTAGCAAATAGAATAGTGAACATTCCCAGTCTTTTCTTTACAACTCTGAAACTCTCTGGAAGCTGTGAAAACTCAGTCATTTCTAAAAGTTACAGCAAATTCATTGAACTGCAAAATCTTATGTATGTTGACATCTTTACTTCCCTTTGGTGAATATTTATAATTTGGCAGCAGGAAATTAATGCATTTAATCATGAGATGTGAGGATGTCAGGTAGGATACAGGGTTTTAAATAAGAGATTGCGGACTGTAGGACCGACCTCATCGGGTGATTGTAAAATCAAATTAGATTGTTATTGTAGAATTTTTTTTCAGACTATGTATATATATTTTTCATATTTTATTTATTTGTTCTATTTAGGCTTACATGATAACAGTGCAATTTGATTCATTGTACATAGAGGATAACATATCAATTCTCTAGTTGTAAGTTGTATACAATCACAACATATATGCAGTCATACATAAAGTTAGGGCTATGATGACCATCATATTCCACCACCTTTACTGTCCCCATGCCCCCTCCCCCCTTACACCCCTGTGAACAGAGTTCCACCATTGTTCCCATGACCTTCCCCACATTATGGATCAGCATCCACTTATCAATGAGTACATTTGGCATTTGGTTTTCTGAGATTGGCTTACTTCACTTAGCATGATATTCTCCAACTCCATCCATTTACCTGCAAATGCCATAATTTTATTCTCTTTTATTGCTGAGTAATATTCCATTGTG
>PVHX01020653.1:0-31485 GCA_004024805.1 Geosciurus inauris
AAACAAGAAAAAAAAATGGATTAATTGCATAGAAATATGGTGGCTACTTCATACATTTACACAGAATGGAACTTAAAAATTATCTCATATTACCTCTTAAAGAGGTTAGTATCCACGTTTTAGAGGAATGCTCCACATACACACACACACACACACACACACACACACACACAAACATACATTCAAGCATAAACAAAAGTACACCACCACCACACACTAAACTTAGCACTATGCCAATTGACATCTCTATAAGACAGTTACTTGAACTTTTAAAGAAAAGAATACTCTGATTAATACTTCAAATGCATCAATGGAAAAAAATCAATAATACATTGTAGATCTGAATTATTTCAAATACATTCTTCTGTTGTTTATTAACAGAAGAAACAGAAATGGTAGGAAAGAACTTGGTAGCTACAAGCCAAATACTGCAAACATATCTTCATATATTTTGAGCCTTTGGGTCCAATCATGAGACAAATATTAGTACTGATAATTTATATTATGGTTTCTAAAGACAAATATCATTCTAGAGTGACTAAGTGTCTGTTTCTAAGTTCATAAGTAGCAACAATTCTTTCATGTCTTCTCTTTTACTTTTATTTATGCACTTGTAAAAGAAAAATAATAACTACATCATACTGTGATATAACAAAGCATATCTTTTGAAACCACTGTGGCAAATATTAACTATTGATTTAGATATTCAATGAGCTCCATGTTCATTATAGGTAATTTATTCAAAAACATATACATTCAATCATCTTTAGTCTTCTAAGAATTTCACACAGTGTAGTATTGAACAACAGCAAAAACTGACTTTATTCTTCTCCAGGGAATCAAACATAATTATCTTTCTACTTCCCTTTGAATAACAAGCAGGAGAAAAAAATGAATTTTCCAAGGGTTCTCCAGTTCTTTAACACTTAACCACAGAAAGGATATTTAATTAATCAGATTTTATATCAAGGTTATTACATAGTTGCCATGTCATAAAAACAGTTCAGGAATTAGATTCCAAAATATTGGAGAAGATGGAAATCTACTAATAAACTATTATCTCTTGACTTTGGAGTGAATTTCATATTCCAAACATTTTATAGGATATTAGCAGATGTTAAATGAGGGAAAATGATCCCATAGAAGAGTACAGTTAAAATAATAGGGTTGAACAAAATTGAAATGCCTTTCTTTTCTATTTTTCTATGGAACATTTTATATTTTTATCTTAAAGCAATTAAATAATTTTAACTGGTACTAATAATTATACATATTTATGGAGTATAATGTGATATTTTGTTACATGTATACCATGTGTAATGTTCAAATCAGAGTAATTAACAAATCCATCACCTCAAACATTTATCATTTATTTATGTTGGGAATATTCAAAATTCTCTCTTCTAGCTACTTTGAAATATACAATAAATTAGGATAGAGAAAATATTCAGTAAATTATTATTAACTACAGTCACCCTGCTATATTATAGAACACTAGAGAAGTTCCTAACTGTAGTTTTATAACTATTAACAAACTTCTCAATTTCCCCTCCTCCTCCCTACCCTTCCCAGCCTTGGATAATATTTAGAAAAATGAAACAAGACCCCATCTTTCACTCAAACTCAAAACGAATTAAAAACAAATGTAGAACCAGATGTGGTGGTGCACGCCTATAATCCCAGCACTTTGGGAGACTGCGAAAGGAGAATCGCGAGTTCAAAGCCAGTCTCAGCAACAGTGGGGCACTAAGCAACCCAGTGAGATCCAGTCTCTAAATAAAACTCAGAACAAGGCTGGGCATGTGGGTCAGTGGTCGAGTGCCCTTGATTTCAATCCCAGGTACTCCCCCACAAAAAAAAACACTTAAATGTAAGACCCAAAACTACTGAACAACTAGAAGAAAAATAGGAGAAATGTTTCAGAACATTAGTTTTGGCAACATTTTTGGATATGACCCAAAAGCAGAGACAAATAGGCAAATGAGATGGTATCAATCTAAAAGCTTCTGCACAGCAAAGAAAACAACCATGAGAGTGAAGGGAAAACTTGCAAAGCGAGAGAAAATAATTTGCAAACTATTCATAATTTTAATGAATTGCAAGACTATAAGAATTTGAGAAGATGCAAAATGCACTATCTCCCAAATTCAACTAAGGAACCCAACTTTCCAGAAGATGTTTTGAAAACTGCCAACTTCTGTCCAACAAACCCTTTATACAACAGGAAACTGAATTTCAGAGATGTGGTTTATTCTAAGTCACAGGTAGAACTGATTTTAAGGTCCAAGTTTTCTGCATCTAGAAGCAAAACCATTTTCATGTCCCTTCTCAGACTTGAGCCTATCTTTGGTTGGTTTTGAAAAGAGTTCCAATTTGTTTCATCTGAAATCTTAACATTTTATAACACTATAGTAAAAAATCTTTATTTTTATACTTTATTGAATAGTCAATGAATGGACTTTTGAAAAATAGGAAAGTGGCTTAAATTCTTTGAGATTCTCTATTTGTGTTTGCTTTCTTTTCTTCTTTATTTTTCTTTCTTCCTCCTACAACGGACCCGGCTGCCTCAAGAGTAGGGAACGTTTTCTATTGTGTATGTAATTTCACTTTAATGAGGATATTCTTCTTAATAATGTAAAATATTAACTCTAATTATATTTATCACAGGTTCCATCCAGATTATAAATGCAATTCATTATCAGAATTATAATTTGCAGTGGACAGGACATTTATGTTCCAAATTCTTATGTGGAAACTCTAATCCCAGTGCAATGGTATTTGACAGTAGGACCTTTGGGAAGTAATTAGGTCATGAGAGTGAAGCACTAATAAACGGGATTAGTGCCTTTATGAGACCAGACAGTTAACTAGATCTGTGCCTTCCACGTGAAGCTAAAAGGAAAAGTTGGCAATCTATCACCTAGAAAAGGGACTTCAACAAAACCCAACAATGCTAGCACCCAATCTCAGACTTTCAGCCTTCAGAACTGAGAAGTAAATTCTTGTTTATAAGCCATGCAGTGTACAGTACTTTGTTACAGCAGCCCAACTACGAAATAATTATTTCATGCACTGAATGTTATGCTGAATATTTTTGACATTTACATATTTGCTTAATCCTTATAATCAAGGGATATTATAATCAGAGTAATATTTCAAACCAATTTTATAAATCAAAAAGAGACACTTTAAAATACTGAGACATTTGCCCTGGCTGCCTCCACTAGCTAGTTGTTGAGCTGCAATTTAAACCTGGCAATGGGACTCTGGAGTCAGACTCTTAACCACTCACCATATGGCTAGTTAGCTTTTAAGTAGTCCCAGCAGTTCAATACCAAGTCACCAAGACTAAAGTGATTAATTTGATGTGGTGACTAAGAAAACAGAAATAATTAATGCAGTATTGATGTTCAATCTGTCACTCAAGTCTCACTCTTCAACACATATCATTTTTACCTGCTTCTCCCAACTTCATACAAGGATGAAGATTATAAAACAATGACTTTCCATATGTATTGTGAATGATTAAATGAGCCTGAATATTCAACTGCATAAACAGTACAGCACTGAGTTATAACAAATATTTTGTTAATATTTAATAGCCAATGAAGAAAACATTTGAACAGAAGTTATGAAGATTATTTTTATGCATCAAAATTATTATCAAGCATAAAAAATGAATTAACTGCCACATTTGGGTAATTGAGAAATGATGACTTTTGCTCAAATCAACATGCCTCCCAGTCTTCATATTCAGCAGTTTATCTTGGAATAACAAAACCTTTACAGAGAGCTTACTCTCAATTTGTCCTCCAAGATGCATCCTCAGCCATTCTGTGCTGAGTTTTGTGCTGCAGGAAGCTGAGCACTAGGGACTGTATCCTTAGGCTCCCTTGTTCTCTGGTTCACAGTGTTCATCCCCTGCGGGTAGGGGGTCTGGCAGGGGATCATAAAGTAGAAACATATATAGGTCCAGGAATTTGTCCCACACCACCTTCCTTGCAGAATGCTGTTTGACAGTGGTTCATTCTTCATGTGCAAAGCCAAGACTCAGCCAGGACTCTTGTCAGAGCTATATTTCCTGCCAGTTTAGGAACTGCTCCCTCCCCTTGACATTTTATACCTGGAAATGGCAACAGATTTTTCACTATTACTGGGGTGGCTCACCGTTCCTTATTGGTTTCCTTCTTTCTCTCCACACTTATAAGTGGACATCTCTTGATTAAACTCTTTGGACATCCCTTTGATCAAAGCATCTGTGTTCCAGCTGGCACCCTGACTGATACAGTTTCTTGTTTAAAAACACAAAAATAATAAATAATGAAACATCTTCTTTCCACAGCAGAAATTAATGCCCACTCTAGTCCAAAAAAAAAAAAAATCCTATGTTTACCATGGAGCCTCCAAGTGTTTGCCCTTCTTCCTCAGGCTCAATGACTGCACCTGTGATCCACCTGAAGGCCCATAGACTATTTCACAATCCATTTCCTGTACCTTTGAGTTACAAAGAACTTTTTTCTGAACAGAGTTTTGATTACATAGCTGAGATATGAATTGAGAATTTAGTCACCACAAACTGATTCTTTGGTTCTCATTTGAATTAGTTAAGAAGTCACTTGTTTTTTGGTAGTAGAAGTCACTAAGAATTATTTTTGCCTTAATAACATGGATTCACTTTAAAGGATCATAAAAAATTTTATATTTTAATACCATCAGGTATAGAATATTTCCAATTTTAACACAACTATGGGAAAGGCAGAAAAGGAAAGTAGATGAAAATAAGAACACAGTAAAGGCAAAGAAATCAGCATCTTTCTATGTAGTATAATATTGGAGATTTTCTTTCAAAATGAAATATTATTTCTTGAAAACTAACTCTACTAAAGAAAAGTATAAAGACCATGGCACATTAATTTACAGAAACACATAAAAACAAAAGTAGTGACATAAGATATTAAAAGATGAATATTGTCAAACAAAAAACCAATAGTGGCTTTTGAAGATTTTGCTGACAATATGAAAAATATTTATATATTCATGAAAACCTTAATACAAAGTTTGGTCAATCATTGTCTTTTATAATTTTGTGTTAAAATAATTTGCTTTAAATGAGAGGTTTTCATTCTTTTTCATGCTTTTAGAACCAATCAAGATGATTGGCAAGAAGAATTTAATAATAAACATTTATTGGGCATTTACTATGTATCAGGCGCTACACTGCATGTTGTAGTTTACTGTGCAAATGGTTAATGATTGCTGATATTATTGAGCATTAACCAAGTACCAAATACTGTTCTAAATGCTTTTTACACATTAATTCACTCAGTTCACATATCAAACCTTATTATTATCCTCATTTTACAAATGAAAACAATGAGGCAGACAGAGGTGAAGGAATTCGCTCCAAGTTGCTCATCTATGAACTGGTGCAGCTGTAGTGTGGACCAAGAACTCACTTCAGAGCTCATTCTCTTAGACACTTTGTTTTCTTTTCCATTTTACAATGGAAAGAACTAAGATTTAAAATAATTTGTCTGCATCACTAATAAGTAATTGTGGTAGCTTCCTAGGGTTGTCATAACAAAGTACCACAAAACTGAGTGGTTAAATAACAGAAATTTATCATCTCACAATTCTGGAGGCCAGAAGTTCAATATCTTTGTTAGCAGCATTGGTTCCCTGAGGACTGTGAGGGAAGGATCTGCTCCAGGCCTCTCTCCTTGGCTTGTACATGGACATCTTCATGTTCAGATGGCACTCTATCTGAATTCATGTCTGTTGCCAAATTTCCACATTTTAGGGCACCAATCATATCAGTTTAGGACTATCCTTAATAATTGATATTAACTTAACTATTTCTATAAAGACACTATCTCCAAAGTCTAATTCTGAGGTATGAAGGGTATGGAACTAAACATATGAGTGAATATTGAGGAAAAAGTTCAACCCATAAGAGTAATGTAATCTGAGGATTACATGTAGGATTCAGATCTAAATGTACTCTCCAAATTCTGACAGTGGACTTAGATAAATGAAAACCCCATTCTGTCAGCAGCTCAAACATAAAGATCAATTTAAAATTCCAAGATCCACAATGTGCAGTGATAAATGACAGAGATGAGCTCAGATCACTGTCATTCAGACTCCAAGTGAAGTCTCCATGTTCTTTCTGGGACAATATGATGTACACATTTAGGACTCTTAAGTCTCCCATGAAGGAAGATGACAGAGAAATGGAGGGACCATTTCTCTTCTATTAGTCACAGGCCTCTCTTTGGACAATAAATTCTAAGAACCTATCTAGGCTGCACATCTCTGCATTTAAATCACTTTTTATCAATAGTCACAACCCTGGACCTAAGGCAGGTTCAGGAAGAGTTGCTGCCATGTATATAGAAGCAGTTTAAATTATACTCCAATCAAAGCCAGTGAGGACTAAGTGGCTTTAAATTAATTCAAATTTATTTTCTTAGCATTTCATAATTTGAACAAGCTTATATTCCCTTTATGCTAATAGACTTACAATCTTAACTTTTTATTTTCTCCAATAAAAGACAGCTTTTCAGTACTCAGCAAGTAGGATGTGTGATTCTAAGGGCATGAAAAGCAGATGCTTCTTTTATGAAAGAACAGAGACCACAAAGCTGCAACCTTCCCCTTAATATCATTTTTCACTTCCATTGTGTATTTATAACTATTATTTTAGGGGGGAAAAATAATGTATTCAAATGCTGAGCCAGTATTTTTTAAGTCTCATATTAGTAAGCTTATTCTACAAGATTAGGCTTGGGTATTCAATAAAACCTGAAGTAATTATTTAAATCAGGGCCTAGAGCAGGAGATGTACTTTGCACACACATTTTCAACATTGCTGTACTTATTCATTAGCAAATGTGAAAATGCTAAGGATCAAAGCTTTTACTTTTCTTTTTTTTTTTTCCAGTACTGGGGTACTGAGGATTGAACCAGGAGCACTTTACCACTGATCTACATCCCCAGCACTTTTTTTTTTTTTCTTTTTTCTGAGACAGGGTCAAGTTCTAAGTTGCTAAAGCTGGCCTCAAACTTGTGATCCTCCTGCCTTAGCTTCCTGAATCACTGGGATTACAGGTGTGTACCACCATGTCCAGCAGACCAAGTATTTTTTGTTATGGCATAACAATAATAATAATAGATACTGAGACTCCAAAGCCAACTTTCTGGTATGAGCAAACTTCTGCTATTGTTTTCTGACAGTCTTGCCATATGTCTAGAACTTTCAAGGACTTCATACACATTTTATCCAGTATACGTTATATCTGCTTCTTATAGCAATTGTGCATGGTAGTTTTCATTTTTCTGTTTTACAAATGAAAGGAATGATACACAAAAGACTAATCAATGTTCTAGGGGAATTAAGTTAAATGTGGAAATCAACATTTGAAGACTAATCCCTTTTTCCTGGTGCTTCTATCACAGGATAGATGTTAGAGAGACAGTTGGTTAGGAAAGGATAGGCTTTGAATTCAGAAGAAAAGGAAGAGTTCAATCCAGGATCAAGTAAAGCAAAGGTTTGACCTTGTGGCTAAAGCAGGAATGTCAGTTCTGCAAGGTGCTCAGAGCTAAGCATCCAGGTTGAGTCAGCAACAGCACTGTGAGCTCCTTGCTGAGCTCGGGTCCTCAGAGAGAAGGTGCTTTTATTTTACCTAATGAAAGTTGCCCGCAAGTAGTCCTTGATCTGTGGGTATTGACTGTGGTGTGAGACTAATGAGGCTCACAGGTGATTCTTTCCTTTCAGCAAAGAAAAGGATCTGAGTATTAACCCACAATGTGCGTGTCTAAAACAGGGCAGAGTAGGTGAACTGGTTGCACAGCGTTCTAGGCATCCTCACTGCTCCCCAGCACAAATCTCCCCTCTAAGACTCCTTCTTTCCAAGAACCTAAGGGTTAAATTGTTTCTTGATGTTCCCAAACCCAATCTACTCTAAGAATCTAGTCACTGAACATCCTGAATATCACGGTCAATTCATCCCCTTCCCTATTTGTTCCTTTATTTGTATGCTTCCTGAAAATTTAAAAAAAAAAAAAAAGACATACACTAAAAAGGCAAGTCAATTTATATTAAAAATAGGATGCACAGGGCTGGGGTGGTGGCTCAGTGGTAGAGTGCTTGCCTAGCATGTGTGACGCACTGGGTTCGATTCTCAGCACCACATATAAGTAAATAAAGTCCATTGACAAGTAAAAAAAAAATAGGATACACAGTACTCCCTTAACAAAATCACTTGGGGTGATCATGAAATGTCTTATAAATTCACATTTATAATTTTAAAATAAAGTACTTATAAACATGTGAGATTTATATATTAATGTATATGAAAAGAGCTGCATTATTAAATTGAAATATACTCCCTATGTCTTTTCTCAACTCAAACTAGTTATATGCATACATCTTCTTCCAAGCTTGGAAGAGTTATGATGGTTCATCATCCTGAAGAAGTTCTGGACAGCAGGAAATCTGCTTCTGGTGTCTACACCTATCCCTTCCTTCTCACAGAGAGTGCTTATCTCAGCTTATCTGTCAAGATCCATTGCCCTTTGAATGACAATGAAGTGATGAAGAGGGAAAAGAAAACTTTTAAGGATAATGAAGATTTTCAAGTTTAAACATTCAGATTTTCAAGATGGTCATTCAAATGGAAGGTGACATGCAGCAGATGGAGGGAGGCAAGCTACTCTGGCAGTGTTCAGATCTAGGGGCAGTCCAACCTTCTTCTGTCTAACACACACTGGCCATGTTGCAAGCAGGAAAGATCCAAGCGTGCGTCAGATGGTTTCTATTGACCTGTAGTAATTTAATGAAGAAATCTTGACTCAGAAGATCGAAATGAGAAGGAAAAAATAATCATTTTACCCCAAATAACAAAATAGATAAGGTAAGGACTTTAAATTGGACTTTTGTTTTATTTTTTAAGTTTTTGCTTTGATTATTCAAACGTGGAAGCAAGGCAGAGAAAATATGAATCAAAGGGAAATGAAGAGAGATTGTTCAACATTTTGAATCAAAAATCATGTAGTAACAACATTTCTGGTCAAAGCTCTGGACATAGCAGAAAAGTGGATAATGTGATATTAAACCTATCAGCTTTGGTGCACGAATCCACAGTTACTATAAATGGTTCAATTTGGGAACCAGAAAATGAACCTCCCCACAGGTCTACTATACTGAAGAGGCAACTGCATAAATTTAGGCCACTGCCTACTTAGAAAATTAGGAAATTACTGCCTTATTTTTTATTTATTTTTATTGGTTCTTTTTAGTTATACATATCAAGAGGATACATTTTGACAAAATTACAAAAGAATGGAATATATTTTGTTTTAATTCAGTTCCCAGTACTTCTTTCCCTTCCCTCCTCCTTTCCCTTGTTCCCTTCCCTCTCCTCTACTGATCTTTCTGCTATTTACATATACATTTGTTATTTTTTAATTAGTGTCTTGTGGATATACATGGTGGTGAGATTCACTGTGGTATATATTCATATATGTACATAGGAAAGTTAGGTCACATTTATTCCACTGTCTTTCCCTATCCCATTCCTCCTCCCTTTCCTTCATTCCCCTTTGTCTATCCCACTGATCTTCATTCCGTTCTTTTTTTATCTTCTCCCCACCCACTTTATTTTAGATTAGTTTCAGAGAAAACATTCAAACTTTGACTTTTTGGGAACGATCTATTTCACTTAGCATGATAGTCTCAGGTTCCATCCATTTACTGGCAAAGACCATAAAGTCATTCTCTATGTCTGAGTAATACTCCATTGTGTATATATACTACATTTTCTTTATTCATTCTTCTGTTGAAGGGCACCTAGGTTGGCTCCATAGCTTGGCTATTAGGAATTTGTTGCTATAAACATTGATATGGCTGTGTCATTGTAGCATGTCGATTTTGAATATTTTAGACATATACTAAGGTGTGGTATGGCTGGAACATATGGTGGTTCCATTCCTAATTTTTTGAGGAACCTCCATACCACTTATCAGAGTGGTTACACCAATTTTCAGTCCCACCAACAATGTATGAGTGTACCTTTTCCCCCACATCCTCACCAACATTTATTGTCATATGTATTCTTAAAAATTGTCATTCTGACTGTAGTGAGATGAAATCTCAGTGTATTTTTAATTTGCATTTCTCTAATTGTTAGAGATGTTGAATACTTTTTCATATATTTGCTGACCCTTTAGATTTCTTCTATTGGGAAGTGTCTAGTTCCTTTGTCCATTTATTGATTGGGTTATTTGTTTTTTCTTGGGAGTTCGTTGTTGTTGTTGTTAGTGGTGGTGGTGGTGGTGGTGGTATTATGTTTTTAGATTTCTTTATATTAATGCCTTATGAAGATCTGGTGGCAAAGATTTTCTACATTCTGTTGAACCTTTCTTCACACTCGATTCTTTGCTGTGCAGAAGCTTTTTAATTTGATGGCATCTCACTTACTGATTTTTGAATTTTACTATTTGTGCTTTAAGAATCTTACATCAGCAATGGGGACTATCTCTGCCTGAGATTTCTGCTCTGCCTCAAAGTCCAGCAGTCTCCCTTTCACCTGTTATAGTAAAAGACCTACAGATCCGCTCCAGCAACCTGGGGTGTTCTCCACACAACCAACCTAGTCCGATCATCTTGACTGAAACCATAACCTGTCTAGGAGACTTTGGTTGGCCAATTGCATAACCTTTCAGATTCTTCCCAGGTCAAATATGTTGTAAAACACAGTGTGTTCAGTTATGTTGATAGTTTCAGAATCAAATGTCAGAGAAATGACTTCAGCTTCTCTCTTCACAGACACACACACACACACAAATGGCCTATTTACAAACTAACTGCCTCCCATATCACTCCATCTCATTCCATACTGAACAGCTAATATCAGACTATCAGATTATCATACTTCCTACTAGGCATAAAGGGAACATTTCTCTGTGTCCTGGATATCACTGTTCTCTCAGTCAAGAATGCCCTTGGTACCATTTCCTGCTACTGAAATTCTTATTACTATTGTTTGTATTTCAATCCCACTTAAAACATCAGTCTCTCTGCAACTTTTCCTAATCACAAGAACTCATGTATTTTCCAGTGCAAAATACTCAAAATACATAACTCTTCTAGCATGAATTTCATTTAGACTTAGATCAACACTTATTTGGTAATTTATTTTATATCACTTACTAAATCATAAATGCCTACAGAATATGGATTATTTCTTAGTCATCTATGTGCCCCCCCAATGGCACCTAGAAAATCATTTAAATAGACACTGAATAAATGACTCTTCATTAAATAAAAAAACCTGAAATCAGAAATACAATATTTATAAAAGCATAAAATATTTTATAAAAGATGTTTAGAAATTTCTTTTGTTGTGCAACAAGGTAGTTCAATGCTAGAATAATTTTTTGTAAATACTACTATCAAACTTATCAATATATACCTATATACTCATGTAACCAGGTCAACAGGAAATCAGTTTAATAATCTTTTCCTCTACTTTTATGATATGATTTTTATATTCAAACATTCAAATGTTTAAAATCAATTTCCTTCACTAATTGTTATACATTAGCATGAACTTTAATGAAAATGTTAAGTGTTCTGTACTCAAAGTCCTGTAAAAGGCAAATTTTATCTGTCCTGCCTTTTATGTCTGCTCTTTGGCCATGGGTACCTGACCCTGCTGCATTTTGACTTTATCCTCAAGATGATTTTAACTAGTTGCTCTAGTTTCATCTTGTAAAAATGTGGCAAGGGCATCAGGCTTGAATGTAATACTGTCACCTCCTGCTGACTTTGACTCTATGTCTGTGTGTAGTTAGTTCTGTAAAGAGAAAGCACACCCTTCTCTGGGGTATGGCTCAACTGCCTGAGTGTGAGTCTACAGATCTCAGACTGCAGTTAAGCATCTCTACTGGGACATATTCAAAAAACACCATCTCAGTATGTGGGTTTGTAATCAGCTCCTCATTCTCTTGTGTCCTGTACCTTATAGTTGCTTGAATTCAAAAATGGAAGAGCAAAAAAACTGTGTGTAGCAAGAGAGAATTTGTCATTTTTCAAATTATCAAGTACTTCTTCAAACAGTAAAACCTCTGAGTTGCTCCTACACTAATATTATTGTTCTGTCTTCACAGCTAGTGCTATTGCTTTTTCTCCTCCACTTTAGGACAAGTCAAAAAGCAAGATGGGTTTTGTGAATAACTATGTTATCTTCCCTGCAAATACTTCTTCAAAGGAAAATATATTCTCATCTAGCTGAACAGGCTTGTGTTAATGGAGTCAGAACAGCGGGAAACAATGATGTTTTAATATTTTTTCCAGGCTTATGATACTACATTGTAAAGAAATGAAAACAGTTTGATTAACTACTTTAATAATATCAGAAAGAACTCAGGGTAGTCCTAAAGAACTTGGACTAGAAAAGGTCCTTTGAACATACTAACAACCAAAGGTTATAATTAATCATGTGGGAAAGTATATTAAGAAATCATAAGCAAATTTGGGGTGAAAATGCTAAAAGTCTCCAAACATCAGAAAACGTGACCTGGTAACCATCTCAGGTAACTAGAACTGAGGTCATTTGCTATTGTCTGATACTCCATCATCTGCATTGCCCTCTAAAGGCAATGAAAGAACAAATAAAAATAGAGAGAGAGAACCAGAAGGAAAATGGTCAGCCTGAAAATAAGGAATGAGAAACACTTACTTAGGAGCAAGCACAGTTTACACAGCATCCTCCAGAATGAAAAATGACATCTGGGAGACACACAGGCATCAGAAAGGAAAACTCTGCTATGTAAACAAAATAAATCACTGAGCATCACCATATTCTAAAGAAAAACTCATTATTATTCACCTGCTTCAGCATTCATGCTACACTCCCCAAATTCCTTCCAGGTATTGATTTGACAATAATAGAGGAGTTGGCCTAAACACACAACTTGAATATTCCACTTCATGGTAAAGATTATTATTTATGGTAAAATAATGCATCTACCTTAATTTATTCATAGTCTTCCATGAGTTAAAATAACTTTTTAATAATTCAGGTAGCAGAAAGTACCCTAGAAAAAATACAATTGTGCACATATAAATTAAAGGTGACGTGCTAAACCAGAGAAAAGGCTATGAATATATTGTCAGGCAGAGGGACATTCTGACCATTTCTACTGATAAAATTAACTCATCCTTAACCTATCTTGTAACTTTATGGGAAAGTATAATATACTTCTAGAAAGGATTCTAGTTCACAATTATGTGAATCAGCATTTAACCAGTTATATCTAACCTAACCAGATCAAAGTCCATTTAACAACTCACAGTCCCCATTCCAGTTAACAATTCCCCTACAAGAACAAGTCATTAATTGACTTTCTAATATCATTAAATAGTTTTGCCTAGTTTTAATATTTACATTAAAAATTATGTAGTATGTTTTCTTCTGTGTCTGACTTCTTTCACTCTTGTTAGTAAGATTTTTCCATGTTGTTCCCTGCAGTTGCCAGTTTTCACTGCTATATGTATGGTATTCCATTTTACAACTATATCATTATTTATTAAACAATTGTTCTTTTGATGGACTTCCAGATAGTTTCTGATTTGAAACAGTTACAAATAGTGATGTCATCACTTTGGGGGCATGTATTTTTAGGACTAGAGTGGTTATGTATGAGTACAATCAGCTTTAGCAGGTTCTACCAAAAACAGCTCTGTTGAGGATTGTACTGGTTTCTACTCTCATGAACAATAGGAGTTGCAACTACTGCATAAATTCAGCAGTTTTTGATTATTTTCTTTTAATCTATAATAAATGGTATGTCCCTTTGTGTTTACCTAGTACATTGATCTACCACACATTTTAAATAAAAAATCATGAACCATATACATAATTTGTTATATCAAATATCGTATTAAATTACCATTGCTGTATGAGCTGTTAGGATATATTACAGTAAATGATGCAGAGACTTAAATAAAAATATGCATTCTAACCAGTACTGGCAAATAAGTTACAGCAATAATTTCTTAGCAATTAGAGCTTTAATGCAAAATGGGAAATCTAGAAGCCTCATTTACTTCTTCACAATTAAAGGGAGAAATAATTTTTGCCACACTGTAAAATATGAATCTCATTTATTCAAAAAATGTTTCGGGAACTTTGATTAGAAAATTTAAAAGGTCCTAATGAGAATTCCTTTCTGGTCTGACAATGATTAAAAGAATACCATCATTCAGAACATAGCTGTCTACAAATGAAAAATTCTTGTCTCTGGAAAGGGATGTTGAAGCCAATTATGCAAATATGCAGGAAGAAGAAAGAAAAGATTCTAAAACTTTTAAATATGGCCAAAGAGTGCCTTTTCTAACCATACTTAGCTTTTGTAACTATTATTCTACAAATCTAAAAACAAAGTCCGAACAAAACAAAACAAAATTTGATGTGCACACCAATTTTCTAATGTTAATCTAAGACAACTGTGACCCCTACTGTCCACATGTATTTGCACATTCAGATTTTCAAGACAAAGCTTAGTAGTGTTATTGACTGTTCTTTGTCCTTCTGATGTAAAAATGCTGCTAGGACGAAAACCAAAGCAGGATCTTAAAATATGCCTGAATAAAGAGAAAATTCAGTAAAATTTAAAAGAAGTACAAATGTATCAATATGTGGTAACTCTGCTTTTCCTCAAAACTCTCCTATGGATTAGTCATAGCACTTTTACCCGTTCTTCTTCTGCCCCTATTTGTGTGTGACTGAGATTATAATATTTTTAAAAAATCTCAATATATTAAGTTGAAAGAGGAATGTTGAGAAAAGTCACCTACCACAACTGCAAACCCTCTTTTAATTGGTTGTTTAGATTTCTTAGTTCAAATTCAGAAGTTAATACAACTGTCCACACATAAATAAAATACACTTAGTGGTAGATTAAGGATATTAGTAGGTTCTTGTTGGGATTTGGATACAAGGTGTCCCACCAAAGCTCCTCTGTTAATGCAGGAACATTCAGAGACGAAATGAAAAAGCTGTCACCATCAGTGGATTAATCCATTTGGTGGATTAATAAATTGAAAGCAGATGGGGCATGGCTAGAGGAGTGGGTCATCTCACTGGACCCTTGGAGATTGTATCTTATTCCCTGGCTCTTTCTTTGCCCTCTCTGCTTCCTGTTGTCAACTGAGCAGCTTTTCTCTGCCACATTCTTCTTCTGTGCTGTTCTGCTTCACCTCCAGATTCAAATTAGTAGATCACAGACAGAACCCCTAATGTGAGTGAAACATTTCTTCCTGTAAGTTTTTCTTGTTAGGTCTCCTTGAAAAGGTAACCAAAATGGCCCACCAGATACTCAGTGGAACTTCTATATAACATTCAATGAGAAAGATTACCAGACATCTCATCAATTAAAACAATGTTTATTTTCATGTACAGTTTGGGATGAAGGGTGCAAAAAAATAACTAACACCTATTAGCATCTTCTAGGTGACAGTCACTGTGCTAAGTGATTTATACTTATTTTCTCCAGCTAATAGCTGGAGCTTTATGAGTTATTAATTAGTATCGCAGTTTCAGAAAGTCTGAGTAAATTTCCCAAGATTACACAGTGATTTCAGGGAAGAGCCAGGATTCAAACCCAAAACTACCTGACTCCAAAGCACAGGCTCTCACATTTAACCATCCTGTGGGCCAAACCTTGTCATATTAGGATTACAAAAACAGCACAAAGAAACAGGAAGGAGAAAGAATCTCTTCAAAAACTAATATGACATTTTCCACACTCTGCTAATTGAATTCAATAAATATTTATTTATTGCCTCTATGTAAACAGAACGTTGCCTTATTCTGAAGAGAAATCAAAGCATAAAGGACAAAAGGCAAAAGATAAAATTGCTAATTCCCAAAGAAGAGAAATACCTAGTAAATCCTTGAAAATACGTTCAACCTCTCTGTCATTAAAGGAGGAATATTTAAACAATAACAAGAGAACAGTTTTCATTTTTTACATTGGCAAAAAATAAAAATAACATTTGACCCCAGAAAGTACTGGCAAGAAAATATAGAAATTGTGCTATGACTGTGGGACTCTAAAATGGTTCAATTCTATTGTGAGTTGGAGAATAATTTAGTAAAATAAAATAAAAAATGCAAATGAACATACCCCATGATCTAGCTATTTCATTTCTGGTAACATGCTCAGAGATTTTTTTAACATAAAACCTATACAGGATATATAAATATGTTCTTTGCTGCATTGTTTTTAACATTTAAGAACTAGAAATAGCTTAGAAGTCCTTTACTCAGGGAACAGGTAAATTTAGTTTGTCCAGCTTGTATAATGGAATTAACAGGAATAAAATAAGTAAAAATACAATATCACTGAAAATAGATACCAAAGAATATGTCTAATATGATATAAAATATAATCACATGAATATAAAATGAATGACTTTCCCTAGAACTATACAGTGCTTTAAACATTATTTGTAGAAATTTGTTAAACAGACCCTCTGGATAAATGGATGGAAGGAAAGAAAGAATCTATGTAGTGTGTGTCTAAGTATGTATACCTCTGTAGCTACATATCTATGTCTTTATATCTGTATGCAAGAATAATCATGACCAGAAGAAAATATAGCAAATCTATGGTAAGACCGCTTCTAGGAATAAAGGGAAAGGGATTAAGACCAAGAGTTGTGGTTAAAAGGAATTTTAGTTGCATTTTATATTTATTTTCTTTAATAAATTATAGAAACAAACAACGAAATATTGGTGTTATTCAGAGTGGTAGAACTATAGTGCTTATTTTCTATTCATTTATCCAAAATAGATACATTTATACACACTATATGCCATCCATTCTTCTTAGTGAAATGAATAGAGAATAAAATATAGAAATAGACCCAAGTTTATAAAGCTTACATTCTGTTTTTCATATTATTTTACTCTTCTATATTTAAATTATTGAAACATTCAAAAATAAAAATATTTTCTAAGGAAGAGAGGATGAGTCTTTGTAAGCAAAATAAGCTTAAGTCAACTAATACCAACCAAATCATAGAAAACTCAGGAAACATAATAGTTACTGTTGCTATAATTCGGATCTTACATGTTCCTCAATGATCCATGTGTTAAAGACTGGGCCCCCAGGGTGACACTCTGGGGAGGTGGGGCCTCATGGGAGGTCCCAGTATATTAAAGGCAAGCCCTTGCAGGAGGTGGGGGGCTCTTCTCCTTTTGCTCCCTGGCCATGAGATGAACAGTTTTGCTCTCACACTCCCGGCCATTACCATCCAGCACCTCCATTAGAGGCCCAAAAGTCACAGGTCTGCCCAATCGTGGATTGGAACTGTGCATCAAAATATACTATTTCTGTTGGAAAGTTGATTGTCTCAGGTATTTGTTCTAGTAATGGGAGACTGACAACTACAGGCTTCTTTGAACTGAGGATCCCAGCTCTATTAAAACAAGGCTTACTCAACCTCCAGTTATACCCCATAGCCCTGGCTTTAGACTTTGAAAAGAGCAGGAACATACTAGTAGGTCATTTTTGCTGATATTTTATGGCAATACCATCTCCTGCCAAGTTGCTAATGGGTACTACCATGTCTTACTCTAAAAGCTTGATGTTTGTTTCTTTGTTTGGTTTTGTTGTTATTTTGTTTTCCCCTTTAGGACTCTAATCTCCTGTAGGGCAACTCAAATGAGGACTTGAGGATCAATTCCACTTGTAGGTCTTGACTATCCTATAGTCTATACTAAATGCCCCATGTGTACAACAATTTCTCTCTCCTTTGTCTGATGGGAATTCAAATAATTCCCAGCCCTGTGTAAGACCTGGGAATTGTTCAGATTTCAGCATCTCCATAGTTCTTTTCATGAAACTTTTCCTTGTCTGATCACATAGGGTGGGTTTACCCCTATGCACACACATATTTGTATGTGTCCAAAGTTTCAAGGGGCCTCTCCACAGTTTCCTCGTACTTTTACTTTGTGTAACTCTCTCGTATTGCCGTTAAGAGTCTGCATTGGCCTCACAGAACTCTGTTCTCTGGATCTTCTGTGTAGGTCCTCCCTTCTTCCACCATACTCTGGAAATTACCGTTCACAGAAATTCTGATTTTTCTTTGTAGGGATATATTTTTTTCACTTCTTCCCAGGGATCCCTGTCTCCTCCTAATATTTTCCAGTGTGTTAAAAGGTTTATTTTCTACAGGTTTTGCAGTTTTCAATTTGTTTTTAACGGAAGGATAATTTAAAATCCTGTTACTCTATCATGGCTGGAAACCATTTTCTCCTACATAATGAGAAATTTGGAGTTTTATGGTCTATTGATGCTAGTGAACAGTAGTGGAAAAAATTCAATAAGCAGGTAACATTTGTATAACATAAAGGAAAAAGAGTTACTGGAGCCAGTTCCTTGCGTGGGCAAAGGCAAGTTACAGTTTATGTGGTTTATCTTGGATAAAAGTGTGGACAGGACACATCATGTACATGAGGATGGAAGAGAAAATATTAGAGGTTTGAAAGAAGAGAATAATGTGTGAATAGCTGCCTAGGAAAGTAGGAGACTAAGTAACTAGGGAGATGAAGCAGGCTTTTCAAGCAGCAGTAAGACAAAACCTGAAGTTGGTAACTGACCAGTCAGGTTCCACAGTGCTACCACAGATCCAAGTGAGGCAAAGACTTGGATTTAACCATGGTTAAGATTTTACCCTGGTTATCCAAAATTCTGTAGTCTTATGTTTCATTTACTTGTATCTCGCATATGTGTATATTCCCTTAATACATATATTCAAAGTATCCATAATATAAAAGGCATATCTCAATGTTAAATCATATCATATCTTAAATTATTTCATTTGTGTCTTTTTTTATGTTTAAAGATTGGTAGGTATTCATTATGTACTGAAGCATGCTTAAATCCCACCTTTGGAACTCAATATACCAAAGGCTCTTTATTGTATAACTTTCCTATTTTTTTTACTTCCTTTTTCTTTAAGTAAGGACACTTTGTTTCTGGTACTTGATAGTTTAAATAAATTACTTAAAGTATAAGCTGTTCATTAGAAAGCAATTTTATTTTCAGGAAAAAAGGTTCTTAATTCATAAAATATGTTTATCATTAAATATCATAGATGGATTATATCTTTATATTGCCCTTCCCACTTTTATCTATGTTTTGATAACTTTATTTTATTTATTTATTTATGTGATGCTGAGGATCAAACCCAGTGCCTCACACATACTATGCAAGTGCTCTACCATTGAGCTACAACCCCAGCCCTTTTTACTTGGTTTTATAGATAGCATAAATTTATTATACAATAATTTTGAAAATATTAAGAAACAATTACACCAAACTATTATTATATTATAGATACTTTGGATATCATTTTGTACACTTTTTAAAGAGTAATTATAACATGAGCAGTCTCAAGGCTTTTTCTCTTTCACGTGAAATGTTTTAAGAATCAAGAATTTTTAGAGGTTGTTTCTCAACCTAAGGAAATTCCATTATTTTTGGAGTAAGAGGAGGTTTCAAGCAATAGAAGTATGTCTGTGCTCATTAAATATCTTTAATTTTTGAGCTAACAATTAGTACTTTTAAACTTATAAAGTACTTCCAATGCATGAATACATGTGGTTATATATTAAATCAGGACATGAACCAAACAGAAGACAATAAATTGCTTTATAAAGCAAAATTTTAGCAAGATCCACACTTTGTTCATAAATCATTTCCCTACTCCTCTAAGTCATAAAGTATAAATGCATAATGAATTCCCCAAATCCTCAAGGCCAAAACCTATAGTCTCATGTCTCACCAACCAAAAAAAAAAAAAATCACCATTCTTTTTGGAGAGAATTATTTTCTCCAATAAAAATCAATTCTCTAATCCTATAGAACCACATATTTGAGAGCTGGAATAGGACACTGCATTCTTCATGTTAAATAGGTTCTAGACTTTTATTTCTTTAACCCACCAGATTGCAAACCTATCAGATTTGTCGTAGTTACTATAAAATATTTATATACTATATAAATATTTATATACTATAAAATATTTTACTATGAAGTGGAAACAATTATACAAAGAGGTTCTGACAAAAGCAATGAGACCAGTATAATTATCCATTTCTTTGTACTGTACACACTCCTTCAATCTAAATAATGTCTTGTCCTTCTTTGACATAATAATGTAGATTCATTTTGAGAAAGTGTAGCCCATCCGGTAGTGCCCCAGAAGGCTGTCTTGCCAACTTTGGTCCCATTCTGGATCTTGAAAGGGACCCATAAATTGGTTCCAACCCTTCTCAACCATCATCTAAGAGCAGGTCTGCTCATCCAAGAAACCCCTGGGAGATATGCCTGTCTATGATCCCTGAGACAGACCTGAAGGTCTCATTTTGGCTGCAGAACTAAAACAACCCTGTGGTTTAGTTTCAGGCTCTCTCAGGCATGGCTGGAGCAGTACAGAATGTCCAGGAACTCACCCAGTGTTCCAACCAGCGACTGGAAATAGCTATACCCATCAACTTATCTGGTAACAGGCCTCTCATCTACAAATCCTCAAGTTGATCCTCATCCCAGCATCAGTACCATCATGGACCAGTGTCCTAAAGACAATCCAGTCCACTCAGGGACCAGATAGAATGCATTACCACCAGAGCCCCTAGTAAGAGCCTACCAACTTCAGACCCAACTATAGAGCCAATGGTAGCCATGTGACCCAAATCAACTCTAAAGACTGAAAAAAGGAGTTTGCTGTTTCCAATGCATAGATGGCAATGCATAGATGCCAATGCAATGCTACATGGTAGCAAAGAATCATGCTAATGCAATGCTAACAAAGGAACCTAATTAAAATAACTAACACCAAAGAAATAAACATGTAGGAACTGCCTACATGCCTAAGAATTCAAATGAATCATCTTAAGAGCTCAATGAGATGCAAGAAAATAAAATATCAATTATAAAAATACATGAACAAAATGAGAAGCCTAATAAAGAAATAAAACTACAAAAAAAAGAAAGTATTACCATTTCAACACCATCTCTACACTCTCTTCCTTAGACCTTTGGTTACATGAAATTGGCACAACTCATTACATTTTTCACTATTAAACACTATTGCTAAGGAGACTTATTCAAATCTGTACAAATTATTACATTTTAATTTTACTAACCTTTTTGTTGTTTTTTATTTACAAGTATAACAAAAGTATCGTTAGTCCTCCAAGATGTATTCCTTTAGTGTTTTCTGTATTTCACACATGGCTACTAATATAGATTCATTGAACCCTTGCTTTCATAAACTTTACTCTGTGTAGATTTCTAAGTTTTCATCTAATTGATAATTTAATGCTGAATGGAGCCCATTCATGACTCTGCTCATGCACCAGCTTTTCTGGCAAGTTCCCTTGGCTCTGATGCCAAGCAAAGTGCTCTCCTCTCTCCTCTGTGCATCTAAAGCCCAATATATTCAGAATCAAGTACATAAGCTCTTGGTAGACAGTACTTAGCACAATACTAAACTCACCTATGATGTACCTTCTTATGACTGGATGCCAAGTCCTGGTCTTTTTATCTCGGCATACCAATCACCAAGCACTCTCTGTAGTTTGGGGCCTTTCTGAATGAATTAGCCATTCTACTGAAATGGACAAAGCAGGGTAAGCACAAAGTTGTAGCAGAGAACAAAACAATAACAATTCTCCAACTTTCTCCCTAAACACATTTTTTAAAAAAATTTTTCTGTGTTTATTGAAGTAAGCAATGCACATGGAGAATATTAGGCTAAGTGAAAATTTTCTAATAAAATACTGTATGATCTGTCTTATTGTGAAATATAGGGGTGGGGAAAGTACAATATACAGAGAAAGAGAATAAAATCCTAGTTACTAGCTGTGAGGAGGTACAAGAGAAGAAATGGAGAGATATAGGTCAGAGGATACAAAGTAGCAATTGTGCAGGATGAACAAGCCAATAGACATAACCATCACTTTTGATTATTCGAATAAAATTTCATATAATTTTCTGTATTTATGGCTGTGTATGTATGTGTGTTTGCCATTTTTGCAAAACTATTCTAAAAAATATTTTCTTCGGTGATTCAAAACTCTTCTGCTTTCTCTAGTCCCTAGACTCTTGCACATAAAGTCTGTTTTATTTCCCTCTCTTGCTGGTCCCTATTCTCCCTCAGATTCTGTTGTCTTTTTCCCAGTAAGCCTTTCCTATCCCTCATTTACCAAGATTGACTTCACTTTCTCTGTGCAGCACCTTTAATTGCTCTGCATAAGCCCACTGTATTGCAGTTACTAGTTTTAATATCCTTATCATCTAGAATTTTGATTTTACAAAGTACATCACTGGACTACAAAAACATGAATATTGTAGACATAATTCATTTGGTGCCACCAAAGTAGCAGTCTACACAATGTGAGAGATATTTTAAGGCAAAAGTCAGTATGCTTGAGCTGTTGATTAAAAATATAAGGAATAAAGAGGAATAAGTCAAAAGTTACAGTGAATATTGGCAAGCCCAAATGTTAAAATATTGTTTCTTTTCAAAAATTAAACAAGAATTAATTCTGAGGTCAGGAAGTATTGTCAAAAAATAGAAGGGTTTAGTGTAAAATAGAGATGAAATGCATAGGTGGAAATGTCTCAAATGTAATTGAAAACGTGCTATGTTAGGGGGGGAAAGATATTAAAATATGAAGAGAATTAGGTAAAGAAGCATAAGGAAATCTGAAGCATTTCATGGGTGTTCACATTTAAAAGCTAATAGAAGAAAAGTCAGGAAAAACGGTTTAGTGAGAAACTGTAGAGTGAGGAGAAAGAAACCAAAGGGGAAAGTTTCAAGAAATAAGGGATGACTATTTGGGCAAAATATCAGGGGGAAAAATAGGCTAATTAAATTAATTATTGATTGTCCCTTCTAACATTTCCATTGATAAGAGGAGGCAGAATAGGCTATAGAGGAGGAATGTTGACTATCTGATGTCAATCAGCACATGGCATTTGAGTAATCACTATCTAATTTCTTAAGAGTTTATCATGCAACCCTGAGAGGTAAGTCAGAATAACCACATTTCATATGTCAAAGTATCTGAAACTTGGAAACAGGCAAAAGAGATTACTTGATTTGTTTTTGTTTTGTTATTTCAAGCGTAGTGCTAGACTTGATTTTTTTATTGTCTGAATAATTCACAAGTCTGAGTGGCTAAAGTTAACTTGAAGGTTTTTGCCCAGATGCAAATAATTTATGTCTGGGAAACAGAAAATATCTGTTTTGCATATAAGTCAGCTTTCTTATAAGATTCTTTTTAAATTGTTGACTATACTTTTAATTAAGATTGAACCTTAATTGTTACTTTCAGTTTGGCTCATTCCAATTGACCAATTTTCAAATACTCTTTTAGCTGATCTGACTTTAAGACGTTACTTGCTCTTTCACTGCAGTGTTCTGGAGGGAGGTGCCATCAAGAACGGGGTAGGGGGTGTTTTGCCTACATTCCTAGCTAGGTTCACACGCATATTTGCGTCCCTAATCCCGGTGGTGCTCTTACAATAGGGTAACGGGAGAGAACCTTGGCTAAGAAGATTTTTTCCACTCTGACCCAGTACTTCTCCACTCTAGCCCTTCACCCTTACCCTGCCCTGGTACCAGGGGTTCACAGACGTATTGGAGCCCACTTCAGATTCCACATATAAGATATAGAAGTAGTTTGTCTCTCTGTGACTGACTTATTTCCCAAAACACATTGTCCTCCAGTTTCAACCACATTGCCACAAATGGCAAGATTCCCTTCTTTTAAAAAGCTGCATGGTATTCCGCTGTGTTTTATACCCCAGTTTCTTTATGCATTCATTCATCATCAGACTTTTAGTTTGTTTTCTTATCTTGGCTATTGTGAGTAATTATGTAATGAATATGGGAGTGCAGGTATCTCTTCAACAGAATGATTCAATTTCCTTTGGATTCTAGGGAGGGAGATTGCTGAATTGTATGACAGTTTTATTTTTAACTTTTTGAGGCAGTTTTCCATATTAGCTGTACAATTTTACATTCTCATCAAAGGTGTACAGGGTTCTTTACTTCCTCTGTAACCCTTATTATATTTTGTCTTTTAAGATGGCCATTATAACTGGTGTGAGGTGATACCTCATTGTGGGTTTGATTTGCAACTCCATGATGAGTAGTGATGTTCCGCTCTTTTTTCTTATTATCTATTGGATTCTTACAGAAGCAGAGAAAAGCACTAGTGCTCTCCAGGGTCTGGGAGGAGAGATGTGGGTCCATGGGTATAAAGTTCCAGTTATGCAAGATGAATAAGTTCTGAAGGGCTCATGGACAGTGTGGTAATGAGAGTTAACCATACTATACTGCATACTTGAAATTTGCCAGGAACAAATCATAGGAACCTGAGGTTTGAGTTGGTTGAGTGCTTACCCACCTTACATGGCTTAGATTTGAATACAGGTAGCCTGGGCATATGCATTAAACCAAGAGATTCATAGATCTTAAAAGTCCTCACAAAAAAAGAAAAAGCAAACATAACATCGTGAGATAATGAGGTGATGGATATGCGGATTAGGGTGAAGAGACCACACCAGAGCCTTTTGTTCAGGGCTCCTTGGCAGTGAGATGATTTCTCCTGGTTTATTATGTGTCCATTTCAGCCTCACCCTATGTTGTTCCTTGAGGAAAATGAAATACTATAGTGACGGACCAAGGTCTCTCTTTTTTGCCTCTTGCCTGACCTGTCCCAACACATGAGTAAAACCTTAATTGTTACTTTCAGTTTGGCTCATTCCAATTGACCATCTCTATACCTGGCAGCTCATCATGTGCAACACAATATTAGCAACTTGATCTAAACAGAAATTTCTGACAATTATAGATACTAGGAAAGGGATTGGGTAAAAAAATATGTCTGAAATTTTTATCAAATGATTTCTTTTGACTAGGCATATTGCTAGCTCTTTTAAAGTGTTGTTATTTATTTAATAATTACAGCTACCCAGATAGGTAGGTATTGTTCCTAACTTTACAAGCAAGGAACCTGAGGTTTGGGTTGGTTGAGTGCTTGCCCACCTTATGTGGCTAGGATATGAATACAGGTAGCCTGGGCATATAATTTAATATATGCCCAGGATATAATAATTGGGATTTAATAATTGCCTGCAAACATTTGCCAGGAAGAAAAATCAGTAAAAGAAGCTGATGAAAATACCATCACTAATAAGGGGCTGGGATTGTGGCCCAGTGGTAGAGCACTTGCCTCACACATGTGAGGCACTGAGTTTGGTCCTCAGCACTACATACAAAATACATAAGTAAATAAAATAAAAGGTTTTAAATTTTTTTAAAGACTGACAATAATAATCTGAATTGAAGAAAAGCGGACTAAATCTGTGAAGAAATAGGGACAACAGAGATATACAAACTGATGTCCCTTTTTTAAGTTATCAACCTATTGCTGAGTAAACAGAAGATGCTTCCACTTGCAAAAATCTGTGGAAAAGTAAGGAAGCAGTACTTTAAAAGACAAAAGGAAATTTAATGTGGAAATGTCTTTTTAAATCAAGTCTAGCATCTGTGCATGCATTCTGTTACCAGAAAAGAAGAGGACAGGGAGGAAGCAACTGAAAATGCCAAAGAGGGAAAGAGAAAACTAAAGGAGTTTCCAGGAAAGAAAAAGTAGGGTGGCCAAAAGCACAGGAAGAGATGTCAGCATTATAAGGGAAGCAGGTTGCCTTTTTATCCAAGTCAGAAAGAAAAAAAGGAGGACCGGTAAAAGTGAAGGAATACTTAGAGGCAGCAGAGATGGTGTTTTGACAGGTAGTAAGGGGTGGAAGAATGAAAGAGTTCTCATTCGATGACCTCAATCTGTTCAAGAAAATCAGAGACAAGGTCAAGTGCTCAGAGTAAAGAGATTTGAGGTTGATTGGAAGGGACAGGACTGGAGCAGCCACTCAGGTGATGCATTAGGGAGTGAACGTGAAATAAATAACAGAATCACTAAGTAGTAGAGAAAATAGCAGTGCTGTTACTTGGTCCAATACTGCAGTCTGAGGCTCAAATGATCCAGAAGTAGGGGGACATCAAGGTGGTCACAGGAAACAAAAAGCCTGAGACTTGAGGTTTTGGAGAAAGAAGCAAATCCAGAATGCCTGGCCAGAGCACTTAAACAGAGCAGGACTAGCAGTCTAAGTGTCCTGCTATGTGTTCCCATAGCATCCTGTAATGCCCCAACACAACTTTTCTCATAAAGTATCTTTGTTTATTTTTAATGTGTTCCTCAACTCAGCCATAAGTGACTAGTGAGCAGGGGTTGGAATTCCTGTGTTCATCCCTCAGTGTGAAGCAAACAGGACAGCACCTGCCTCTCACAAGCAAAGGATTAGTAAGTAGTTATGTGCTTGGGCTTCCACCAATTTCATTATAAGTCTTAGGGCATGTATGCTGTTCTGGCTTCAGATGTATCGTCTTTCTTGGGTTTTTCCCCTGCTAGGTGCTCTGATTCTGAGGATACGTGCATGTCCCGTCTACCTGCTTTTGTCTATGCACTGGTGCTAACCTGCAGATTGAGTACCTGATTCTAGAACCCTTATTCCTCTCAGTTACCATTTCCAGGCATCCTTATCCCAGTTCTTTGCTTATACTCACTGTATATGCTGCCATTTTTATGCCCAGCACTGACTGAGGCATAATATCCACATGGCCTGAGAGGAAAACATTGTGCTGAAACATGAACAGAAACAGAAGACAGAACTAATTAGGTCATAATTAGAACCAGGAGAAAAATGCCAGCATTTGGCATGATAAAGACAACAAGGATGGAGGTCAGAAATATGTCAAAGGCTGAGCACCAGAACAAAGAAAAAGTAGAGTGGAAGGTTCCAAAAAGGCCATAAATCACAAAGACTAAATCTGTACTTGGGGGCCAGAGGAAGATGATCCATGCAGCGAAAATAGCTCAGCTCTAGCACCCATGAACTTTTAGTGACAAAGAAACAAACCTGACACTTGAAAAGAGATCATGTGTTTTCATTTACATTTACGCCATATTCATGATATATTGTAATTATTGCCAGGGGACCTGTGGTTTCCGGCTGTTCTGATATTTGGGTCAGAGATATGAATCCATGCATTCAGCAGATATGTGTTACACACCTACTGTGTGCAACTCAGGAATACCCACAGCAAGGATGTAATCAGTGCCTTCAAGAAGTTTACAATCTCAGGAAAAGCAATGTGTGAATAAATCCACCTTGAGCAAAGTTATCCCCAGGGCATAAGGGAAAACTTTCCTCCTCTGGAGGGTTCAAGGGGGACTTCCTGAGCAAGTGATGATGCATATGTCAAAGGCCAAGAACCAGAAGTTCAAGGAGGGAACAAAGAAAAAGTAGAGTTGAGGGTGCCAAAGAGGGAATACATTAGAATAAACCTGTACTTTTGGGGTTAGAGGCAGATAATCCATGTAGCCAAAATAGCTCAGCTCTCGCATTCATGGTTTTAGCATATCATCTACAAAATGATAGAAATCGCTGAGTAGGAAAAAGTATATGTCAGAATACACCAGTGGGAATGAGCAAGTTGCTTTTGGCAAACCATGGGTAGCTTGGCCTGGTTGGTACATTGAAGAGGTATAAGAGAATGACAGGAAAAAAAAGGAAAGAAAGAAAGTAAACAGGAGCCAGATGATCGGGGCCCTTGCCACACTAAGAATTTTATGTTGTAGTTGTGGAAAAAAATTCCATAAATTGATGAGGAGCAGGAAATTTGCAGCCAAGGGAAAAGAGACTTCATGGGAAACAGGACACTTTTTCAGATATGTGGGATAAAATGCAGAACTGTAGGCTTCCTGTGGCATTTTGTAAGACTTAAGTAGAGACAATTTGTGGAATTTAAAGAAATGTTGTACATCAAGGAAGAACTTTTGCTTCTTGAGGATTTCCAGCAATGAATTGTGAGGCAGCTGAGTTTCTTACCACAAGTGGATTAAAGTAGAGGCTGTATTTGCCTGTATAAGCCTTACTAGAGAAAGAAGATGCAGGAAGTAGAAAAGACAACCAATAATATTTCCTCAAAGTCAGATAAGATTTTTTATTTATTCTATACTTTGGAATGCTGAGATTCCGAAGTATAGAATATATGCTATATATGCTCCATGGATACTGAGTATTTGAATGTCTATAACAAAATTCAAAATTAACTCTGACATAATCCTTTCACGAGCAGTTTCCAGGCCTCAGTGGTTTTATAGAAATACATTTATAAACCAAATTTCATCTTTTAAAGTACTTCCCAGACTTTAGAGGTTGAAATTTAAAGCTACAATTACAAAAAGGGAAAGTTCCTAAATTATAGATAAAAGAGTTTAATCCTCTTTAAAATCTATTTCCTGATGTTAAGGATATTTTAGTCTTCATTCTGCAAAGATGTAAAGTCAATTATATTCAAGGATTTTAAAACTGCTTTCATTCAATCTAGGTTTATAACATGGCTGTGTTCTTTAACCAGAATCTTGTCACTATATTCCTCTTAGTCTAATTTATCTTTTTAAAATCATTTTCCATGGAGATTGAGGTCAGAAAGTATGTTGATCTTATCATTTGTCATCCCAAATGTAACAAGTTCTCAGGTTTGCATTTAGCTTACCAATATTTGATAACATAATTGCTCCTGCTAAATTTTAATTATGTACAGGTGCTCAAATAGATGAACATCTATTAAGAATGCCTTTATATTTTTAAGCTCATATTTTTTTAGTCAGTGAAAAAGTATTTGGCAAATGGGCCTTTTATATTTTAATAAAATCAACTCATGAGAATCTGGGAATTGGTCATTTAATATCATGAATATTTCTTAAATCTACCTATTTGAGTTCCACCTGCAGTTGTACCACATGAAGTAAATAATGACTTAATCAGCAGAGCATCCCCAGATAAACTCTACAGTTCCTAATTAAGTCAGGCAAAAACACAATACAACCACAGAGAGTTTTTCTTCACTGCATTTTATAAAGCCTCCTTTATTCAAGTTTAACTAAGAAAATAGGTCAGTCTCATTGAAGAGCCTGAATGGGAAGTGAGGAGGCATCGTTTGTTCCCTTGTCACCTGTTGCCTGCCATCAGCAACTGCTTCTTCACTTTACAAATTGTCTAAAAACTGTTCCTCAAGCCTGATGGCTCAACAGAATCACCAGAAAAACATTTGGGGAAAAAAATAGATTTTTAGGGCACAGCCAAGATCTAGAATCATTAGGTTGTTGGGGTTTTTGTTTGTTTTAGTTTTTGGTGGGGTGAGGGTACCAGGGATTGAACTCGGGGGTACTCAACCACTGAGCCACATCCCCAGCTCTATTTTGTGTTTTATGTAGAGACAGGGTCTCACTGAGTTGTTAGCACCTCGCCGTTGCTGAGGCTGGCTTTGAACTCATAATTCTCCTGTCTGAGCCTCCCAAAGTGCTGGTATTAGAGGTGTGCACTGCCATGCCTGGCTAGGTATTGTTTTTAAAAGTTCCCTATGGGCCCATGGTCTGGTGTTAGATCATGGATTAGATCTGAATTCCTTGATAAACCAGTTCTTTTTCTGGACAACCTAAATCCTCTACCAATGGTCTCTGCAGTCATTCTGGAAATTCTGTCCAGAATGCATCTACTGTAAAGTTGCCCCTACTTGATTTCAGTGCTTCAGTGACCCCAGTGCTTTTCTACCACATCCATGGGCCAAACTTGTGGATGTTTTCTCCATTACTAGACTTCAAGCTCTAGATAAATTCTGGTGCCTTGATGTTCTCATGACATGAAAAAGATCTTGTCCTACATGTTTCACCATCAAAATGCCTTCAATTGCTTCCCAGCAAAATGACCCCAAACCTGTGCAAAAATTGCCCTTTTTCCTTACACGCAATATTTATAAGCTTTATGTTTTTAAAATCAACCCTGCATAGTTATAATTTATATACAATAAATGTACCCACTTCAAGTGTATGTTTTGATGACTGCTGACAAGTTTTTACACCTATGGTACCACCTCTATCAAAATATAGAACATTTCCCAAATGTCCCCTCATGTCCCATTCCATTCGATTCTCCCCAAGTTCCAGCCCCAGGATACCTTTAATTTGTTTCCTGTCACTGTATATTAAATTTGTCTTTTCTACAGGTTCATATAAATAGAATTATACAGTATGTATGCTTTTGTGTATAGTCTCTTGCTCAGCATAATTCTATTAGGTTCTCCAGAGAAACAGAATCAACAGGGTGTGTATATAAAGACAGAGATTTATTGAATTGGCTCTTACATTACTAGAGGCTGGAAAATCAAACTCTGCAGGATGGAAAAGCAAGCTGGACACCCAGGGAAAAGAGGAGGTTAAGAGTTCATGTCCTAAGCCCATCTACTGGTAACTTCCTTCCTGCTTAAAAGATCAGGAAGCAGGAAGATCATCTCTCTAACTAGATGAGGCCCACTCACATTATGGAGGGCAATCTGCTTTTCTCACAGTCCACAAATTTAAATGTTAATCTCATTTTTAAAAAAATATCCTTAGAAAAACATCCAGAATAATATTTGACCAAATATCTGGGCATTAAGGCCCAGCTAAGTTGGCACATAAAATTAACTATCAGAGTAATCTCGGATGCATCCACATTATTGTGTATACCAATAGATTCTTCCTTTTACTATTGAATAATATCCTATTTTGTAGGTATATCACAGTTTATTTTCCTGTTGATTGAAACCTGGACATTTTAAATTCAGGGAAATTATGAATAAAGCTGCTGTTATCATTTGGAGATAATGTGTCCCCCCAAAACTCCTGTTAATGCAGAAATATTCAGAAGTGAAGTGATTTGATTATGAGAGTTGTAACCTGATCAGTTCATCCTTGTTTGAATGAAATGACTGGGTGATAACTGTAGGCAGGTAGGACATGGCTGGAGGGGGTGGGTCACTGGGAGTGTGCCCTAAAGCATGCATCTTCCCTGTCTTCCTGGGAACCACCCCCCTATCCCCCACCCCTGCTTCCTGACCCTGCCATGAGCTGACCTATTTCCTCTGCTGGGCCCTTACCCCAAGATGTGCTGCCTCATCTTGGACCCAGAGCAATGGAGTGAACTATCTATGGACTAAGCTCTGAAACCATGAGCCCCAAATAAACTTTTCCTCCTCTGAGTTGTTATTGTCAGGTGTTTTGGCTACAGCAATGAAAAAGCTGCTAAAACAGCTGTTTTATATATCTGTGTGTGTGTGTGTGTGTGTGTGTGTGTGTGTGTGTGTGTGTATATATACATGCAAGTTATTTGTAAGGACATTTATTTTTCTTTCTCTTTGGTAAATACTAATATAGTGGGATTGGTGGGTCAAATGATACATATATATATATATATATATATATATATATTTTTTTTTTTTTTGGTACCGGGGAT
>PVHX01020654.1:17452-31783 GCA_004024805.1 Geosciurus inauris
CAACTAAAAAATAAATATTAAAAAAAAGAAAGAGGGGGCTGGGATTATGGCGCAGTGGTAGCGTGCTCGCCTAGCACGCATAAGGCACTGGGTTTGATTCTCAGCACCACATAAAAATAAAATAAAGATATTCTGTCACCTATAACTAAAAAATAAACTTTAAAAAAAAAATAAAAAAAAGAAAGAAAGAAATTGGGGGATGGGCTGGGGTTGTGGCTCAGTGGCAGAGTGCTCGCCCAGCACATGTGAGGTACTGGGTTCGATCCTCAGCACCACATAAAATAAATAAAATAAAGGTATTGTGTCTATCTACAACTAAAAAAAGTATTTTAAAAAATTTGGGGAGTACTGGCAATTGAACCCAGGGCCTTTGCCATAAAGTTACATCCCTAGGCCTTTTTTTTTTTTTTTAAATATTTTTTTAGTTGTTGATGGACACATTGTCTTTATTTTATTGCTTTGTATGTGGTGCTGAGGATCGAACCCAGTGCCTCACGCGTGCTAGGCGAGCACGCTACCACTGCGCCATAACCCCAGCCCCTGGATCTTTATTTTATTTATATGTGGTGCTGAGAATTGAACCCAGGGCTCCACACATGCTAGGTAAGCACTCTACCACGGAGCCACAACCCCCGCCCCTCCCTAAGCCTTTTAATTTTTATATTTTGATACAGTGTCTTGCTGAGTTGCTTAGGGACTCACTAAGTTGCTGAGGCTGGCCTCAAACTTGGGATCCTCCTGCCTCAGCCTCCCAAGCCACTAGGATTGCAGATGTGTGCCACCATGCCCAGCTTGACTTTTTTTTCCCCCCAGCAAATCCTGGGATGAAGAGGGTTTCCATGCACACTAGGTAAGTGCTCTACCACTGAGCTATATCCCCAGTCCTTTATTGAGATATTTTTTAACAACAAAGTTGTATTGTTGCTGCTGAGTTAGGCGGCTCAAACCTGTAGTCCCAGCTACTCAGGAGGCTGAAGGAGGAACGGCTCAGAGAAGGACACTTGAACACAGGCCAATTTGGAGACCAGCCTGGGCAACAGTGAGCACAGTGAGACCCCACCTTCAAAAAAAAAAAAAGAGTCAGCTAGGTTCTGTGCTGCTCACCTATAATAACAGCAGCTCCTGAGACCAAGGCAGGAGGATCACAAGTTCAGAGCCAGCCTCAACAACGTAGTGAGGTCCTCAGCAACTTAGTGAGATCCTGTCTCAAAATTTAAAGAATTTAAGAGGATGAGTATGTAGCTCAGTGGTTAAATACCCCTGCTTCAATCCCTGGTACAAAAAACAAAAACAAAAAAACGTACTGTATTGTTATTGGCTATTTCTTGTGTAATGAAGAGTGGGGAAAAAAATACCCAGAAAGAGGCCTGTGTTAGGAAGCTTTCCGTCACAGTGACCAAACACCTAACATAAACATCTTGAAAGGAAAGACTTTGGTTCACAGTTTCGGGAGTGTCAGCCCATGGTCTGCTGGCTCAAGGCAGACATCATGGTGGAAGGGTGGGACACAGGAAAGCTGGTCAGCTCATGGCAAGCTGGAAGGAGGGAGGGGGAGGGAGGCAAGAGAGCATGAGGCACAAGGAAGGGGCTGGGGACAAGATACACCCTTTCAGGACACTTCCCCAGTGACCCACTCCCTCCAACTAGGCCCTGACACCTACAGTTTCCTCCACCGCCCAATGTGCCACCAAATAGGAACCTCTCAGTGGATTAACCCATTGCCCAAGTCAGAGCCCTCTGATTCAACCATTTCCCCAAATCCCCACCTGAACAGTGCTGGGCAACATCCCAGATCCACAGTACTCTGCTCACTGTGGTCCAATACCACCTTTGTAGTCTCTTCCTGCTGTAGCGAGAAGGGACAACCCAGGGATTAGGAGTGGAGATGAGCTGAATTCCCGCAGAGAGCTTGATCCTGCTTCTCCAAGAATCTTAGCGAGGTCAGCCCAGCAGCAGAGGGGTGGGGCGTGGAGGGTCACAGGCCAAGAAGTCCATGGCGGGAGATTCATCTTCAAAGCAAAAGAAATCCGGTTCACAAGGAGAATACAGTGCAGAAACTCGGGGGTTGGAAAGCAGGGCAACCCCCTCCTCCCCGCCTGCTCCGCGGGGTCTTCTCAGCGGGAAGACTGGGTGCAGTTGAGCCTTTTGGTGAATGGGGGAGGGAACGGATTAGAATAGTGCCAAAACAGCACTGTGCTGTTGCCACGGAGGTCCCAGGGTGGGGTGTCGCCAACAGATGTCTTCAGATTGTTGGAAACTGATTCGAGGAAGCAACTGCTATTTTTTGGAACAGCCCTTCTGTGTACCCAGGGTGTGACTGAGACTGTTCAAGAGGGGTTTTCGTCCCAGCCCGAAAGGAAGGGAGGTTTAAGAGGGGAGCATGGGAGAGGAAAGCCCCAGTAGAGAGGTCAAGGGAGCGAGACCTGAGTTACCCACAATCAAGCCAGAGACCCTTGGCCACCTCCCCTGCTCACGCCAGGATCTGGGACACCTCCAGGGTGGGAAAGGGTGGCCAGGAGGGGAGCCAGCTCCCTGGCAGGTTCCTCCTTGTCCACCTGCTGACTCAGGAAAGAGCTGGAGACACCCAGTGTATTTCAGGACAGAGGCCAGGGCTCAGGGATATGGAAATGGCAAGTGGGGAAACTAAAGCCCAGAGGGAAGAAGGCACTGGCCAAGGTCACCAATAAAGCAAAACCCAGAGCCGGAGCGCTGGGCTGAGGGCGTTTGTTCTGTGAATGGGCGGGGAAGTCTCTGGGCGCTGACTCTGCAGGGTGAGTTCAAGGCTGCTGTGGTCAGGGAGGGAGGGATTGGGGGCGAAACTGCAGGGAAGACAGAAGACAAAAGGAGGGAGGCGGGGAGGAGCTCCCAGAAGAGGCAGGAAGCTTGGGCGATGAGAAAGACAACCCATGTTTAATGTTGGGTTTTCTCAGGCTACTGGGAGCTTTTCAGGACAAGGGTGGGTACTGGGGGTGGGGAGTGGGTGGGAGGAGGGTGAGGACCACGCCCTGGGCACCCTCTCATGAGCTCCAGAGTGTGTGTGAGTAGTGCTAAGTAATTATCTTACTTCACCACGAATGATGTCTCCTGGGTCTAATGATGGGCCACCCAACCTCCCCGCCACCCACTGAGCCAAGGAAGATCCAGTTTTTTTTTTTTTTTTCTGTAATATATTTTGTTTATTTTGTACCACGGATTAAATCCAGAGGCACTTAACCACTGAGCCACATCCCCAGCCCTTTTTTATTTTGAGACAGGATCTCACTAAGTTGTCCAGGCTGGCCTTGAACTTGCAATCCTTCTGCCTCAGACTCCCAAACTGCTGGGATTTACAGGCATGTGCCACAGTGTCTAGTTGGATCTAGGTTTTGTGATACCTGAAACTTTAGAAATTTGGAGGGCTTTCTTTATCTTTTATTTACTTTTTGTGGTGCTGGGGATCTAACCCAGGACTTCATGCATGCTAAGCAAGCACTGTGCCACTGAGCTACCTTTTGGTTCTAAAGATACTACAATTCCTCTGCTATTGTTTTATTGCATAACCAGATCTATTTATCTAAAAAAAAAATCATGCTGGGAGTGATAAAGCATGTGTATAATCCAATATCTCAGGAGGCTGAGGTGGGAGGATTCAAAGCCAGCCTCAGCAATTTAGCGAGGCCCTGAGCAACTTAGCAACTCTGTCTCTAGATAAAATATAGAAAGGGATGTGGCTCAGAGGTTAAGTGCCCCTAGGTTCAATCCTTGGTACATACATATGTACATACATACATACATACATACATACATACATACATAAAATAAAATTGTGAATCCAAAGAAAGATCATGAACTGTTCTTTAGCCTTGGGGAGGGTCCACATGGGAATTCACTTCATTACTTTTCTGGAATCCTTTGTGGTTTGTTGCTCAGTCTGGCCTCAAACTTGCTTTTGTTTTGTGTTTTTGGTACTGGGGATTGAACCCAGGGGCACTTTACCACTGAGCTATATCCACAGCCCTTTTTATTCTTTATTTTGAGGCAAGGTCTTCCTAAGTTGCTGAGGGTCTCATTCAATTGCTGAGCCTGGCCTCCAACTTGTGATCCTCCTGTCTCAGCCTCCCGAGTTGCTGGGTAGGATTGTAAGCATGCACCACTTAGCCTGGCTGTTGTTTGTTGTGTGGTTATGGGTATCAAACCCAGGGCCTCAGGCATACTAGGCAAGTGCTCTATCCTTGACTAATCCTCCATGCTTTTTTGTTTTATATTGATTTTCATGAGTTATTTTGCCACTTTCACATCAATCACCAAAATTTAACTTTTACAAAGTTATAATGCCAGAGAAATGAATGTAGTAGGCTGGGTGCAGTAACAAGTGCCTGCAGTTCCAGCTACTTGGGATACTGAGACAGGAGGCTCTCTTGAGCCCAGGAGCCTGGGAAATACAGTGAGACCCTGTTGCAAAAAAAAAAAGAAAAAGAAAAAAGAAATGTGGTACAGTCTAATGTTGAACTACTTCTAAGTGGTAGTTTTCAGTGTCTGAAACATGATAAGTATTATAGTGTTTTCCTCCAAAAATTAAAATATTTCTCCATGCCCCTATTGGTTTGCTGTGATACCCTTGCATGTCCTGGTACACAGAATGGGAACTACAGGTCTAGCATTGATTTCATTTGACTTCCCCTCTCCTCTCAATGTTCAGGCTCAACTTGAATGCCCCAAACCAAAAATGAAACACAGCAGAACAAAACCGTTTCTCCACTTAGAATGAAAACTCTTTCCTCTGGGAACTGACAACAATTTGATCCATGGAAAAGACATTATTGTCCTCTGATACCTGAGATGTAAAAATCCCATGTTTATTTATTTTTCTAAGCCAGATGAAACCAGCTTTAAGTCTTCCCTGATGGAGTTCACTGAGACTTCTGATATCTTTTTGTTGTTGCTGTTTGTCTGCTTGGTGAACCCTTCTTGTTCGCACGCTTGTCCCAGGACCACAGGGCTCACACAGTCCAGGCGGAGCCTCCCAATACAGTGCTCCTCAATCCAGGCAAGGCAGCTTCTCGGTGCTGCATGCACCCGACATCTCTGTGGCTCTTGACACTAAGGGGAAGATTCTGAATGTGTTTGGTGCCCAGATACCCTCCCCACCCCTGTCCAAAGCCCTGCCCACCAGAAGCATCAGTACCTTTCTGGAAAACCACTGCTCCCCGTTCTTACCCTTTTGCAGGGGTTGGGGTAACCCAAATTCTTTCTTTGACAGGAAGCATTCCAGTTCCCCAGAGTTCTTAGGCAGGTAGTCTGGGGGACAATTGTGGACCTCATATGTGTTTTGTTTGGCCAGAGTAGAGTTATTAACATTTTTAGTTTTTGGAATCAGGAATTGAACCCAGGGCCTTATACATGCTAAGTGCATGCTCTACCACTGAGCTACATCCCCAGTGCCTTATTGATATTTTATAAAAATCCATTTCAACACTTAAAAATGAAGTAATATCATATAATTCCTACAATCTGGACTCCTGGTCTTGCTGCCTGGAAACCACTGGCAGGGGCTGAGTGAAGACTGCTCCCCGGAGTGAGTGCAAGGCATGTGCTTGACAGTGGGCCACTTCTGTGATGTCACTCATGTCTGCCTGGCCCCTGTAGTCTTTTGAGCTTGAGACCTGCCTAGGCATTTTTAAAAGAAAGTCTTTTTGATATTGCATTCCCTCCTCCCCCCAAACACACACACACAACCAACTGGTAACTTGAGTGAAAGGATGTCCCAAACTCAAGCAGTGCAGGCCCAGTCGGTCTTTGCAGGTGCCTGTGTTGGGTGGAGAATCACATTTTCATCCTCTGCCAATGCATCTAGCAGGGGAGGAAAAAAAAAAAGATAGCACACTGACTGAACTTTCCGCAACTCAAACATATCTCATACATATTTAGCATACAGAACTCATACATCTTTAGCACCAATTTCAGCCTCATGGTGTGTCATTCTTTAAGTGATTTTTTTTTTTTTTTGGTACCAGGAATTGAACTCAGGGGCACTTGAACACTGAGCCACATCCCCAGCCGTATTTCTGTTTTTTTGATTTAGGGTCTCACTGAGTTGCTTAGCGCCCCGCCACTGCTGAGGCTGGCTTTGAACTTGTGATTCTCTCTTTTTTTGTGTGTGTGTGTCAGGGATTGGATTCAGGGGTACTCAACCACTGAGCCACATTCCCAACCCTATTTTGTGTTTTTTATGTAGATGCAGAGTTTCACTGAGTTACTTAGCATATCGTCGTTGCTGAGGCTGGCTTTGAACTCGATTCTCCTGTCTCAGCCTCCCAAAATGCTGGGATTATTAATAGGTAACAATCCGCTGGATCCATACCAGGTTCCCAGTATTTGGAAAAGTACCTTATAAATATTATCTCGTAGAATTCTTTTGAAATTGCTCCTAAATTGTAGGGGAGGGGCTGGGATTGTAGCTCAGCGGTAGAGCGCTTGCCTCGCATGCGTGAGGCCCTGGGTTCGATCCTCAGCACCACATACAAAGCAATAAAATAAAGACATTGTGTTCATCTACAAATAAAAAAAATCTTAAAAAAAAAAAAAAAGAGTGTAGGGGATCGGGGCTGGGGTTGTGGCTCAGTGGTAGAGCACTTGCCTAGCATGTGTGAGGAGGCACTGGGTTCGATTCTCAGCACTACATATAATTCAATAAAATAAAGGTCCATCAACAACTAATAAAAACATTTTTTTTTATTAGTTGTTGGGGCTGGGGGCTGTAGCTCAGTGGTAGAGCACTTGCCTAGCATGTGTGAGGCACTGGGTTTGATCCTTAGCACCACATAAAAATAAATGAATAAACTAAAGGCATTCTGTCCATCTACAACTAAAAAAAAAATTAAAAAAAAAAAGTGTAGGTGGGGGGGGCTGGTGTTGTGGCTCAGTGGTAGCATGCTTGTCTCCCATGTGTGAGGCACTGGGTTCGATCCTCAGCGCCACATAAAAATAAATAAAAATAAAGGTATGTGTCCATCTACAACTAAAAGTTGTAGATGGACACAATATCTTTATTTATTTGCCTCACACATGCGAAGCAAGTGCTCTACCACTGAGCTACAATCCCAGCTCCCCTAAAAAAATATTTAAAAAAAAAGTGTAGGGGATCTAATGGCTCCGAGGCCAGGAAGAGGGGTGAGCACGGGAAAACGAGGCTGATGATGTAGCTAAAAAGCAGAGGGGGACAAGCTGGGGACTGTGGCTTAGTGGCATAGCGCTTGCCTACCGCAGGGCTCTGGGTTCAATCCCCAGCATGGGGGGTTGGCGGGGGACATGGTCGTGGGAGGAAGCAGAAGGGAGAAAATTGGGAGAAGTGGCTGAAACTCTGGCCCCGGGGCTCTCCGATCCCGCGGGCGCGGGGCCCAAGCCTGTGCATCCGGGGAGTGGGCTCAGTGGGCCTGGTGAAGGAACTGCACCCGGTTCTTTTCTCTTCAGGTCTCTCCATTGCTATTTCTTGTTCTTCTGTATCCTCTTTCTCGGTTCTTCTGGACAGATCGCTCTCAAGTTGTCCTTTCTCCCAGTATCTACCCGCAACCATCTGCCCACCTGGAGCACTCCCGCCGTCACGTGACCGCCGCGCAACTCCCAGGATTCTTCCCACCCCAGCTGCTGGCGGGCACCCAGCTTTGCAGAGGCGCAGGCCGCGCATGCGCAGCGGTAGGTGCACCTGTGCGCCGGCGGGCGGGGTCTCGGAGGAGCCCTAAACCTCGCGTCTGCAGCAGCGCCAGCGCCGGCTCCTGGGCTGCAGGGGTAGACCGTGACCCCGCCTGGGCCCAGACTCCCACGGGTTAGGCTTCTCGTTGTCGATACACGTCCGACAAGCTTTCCATACAGCCAAACGTCTCCTTAGGTCAGGTCCCTGCGGCTGCGCCTGGGCGCAGGACGACTCCCCTGAGCAGCAGGAAGTCAGCTTGTCCAGTCATGGGTCTGCGCTTAAAGCCGTGTGACTGAGCAGGTGACTTGACCTGCCAGAGCCCGGGGAAAATGATAATAATAGCATCGACCTCGTTGGCCTGGGGTGAAAATTCCAGTGAAAATTCCTGAGAACTCTGCATGATGCTGTGCATGTATCCAACTCAGTAAATGCAGAATAAATATGTAGGACAAAGTGTAGTACTGTGTGATGGCAGCGGGGGCGGGGGCGGACGGACCCTTTCATGTTGGTAATCTCTGGCTCCTCAGAGCCATCCTGCAATAGAGGTCTGCAAGTTTCATTGTGCCTATGGGGAAACCAAGGCTCAGAAGTATCAAGAAGTCTAGCACCAGACCTCAGATTCCATATGCAGAGTGATTCCAACTCGATGCTGCAAAGTCAGGGGTTCCTGGGTGAGTTCACAGTCTGTCACCCACTCACTCTTTGTAACATTCTATTTAAAATAACATCTATTTTGATGTTATTTTATTTTGGACATTCCCAGTGAACATCTCAGGTACACATCCACAGGAAACTTTTTTTAACTATTTCTTTTCTTGTCTTTTCTTCTGCAGAAAATTAGGATCTGCTATATTTTATTCGCTGTGACCTTTGAGGAGGTCTCCAGGGCATAGATCCCAGGCTGCCCTAAGTCCTGGATTCCTGAAGCCAGGCTCACCTCTGGAGGCTCTCCCTTCCACCTTGCCCCTCAGGCTTTCTCCTTTTAGACACACTGACTCCCTCTGTTCCTGGAAGGACCAAACTTCTTTCTGCCACTGGGTCTTTGCACTACTGTATATTTTCCAGAACACTCATCTCCTCCTGCTATCTTTACTCAGCTCAGGAAGCCTCCTCTGACTGCAGTCCAGCCAGTTCACCGGATCAGAAGCCTTCTCACTCACTCATGGCCCCCTCTTCTGCTTCAGCATTTTCCAGAAGGGTAACTGGATGCTGGGCAAGACTCCTTGATTCCCATCTATCTCCTCAATCAGAATGCCAGTTCCTTGAGGAAGCTTTAACTGATGCATAGCACATGGCCTGGGCTTTGGTGGCACTCAATAAACCCTTTGACCCACTGACCAGATGAGTGACAAGAGGAGTCCTTGCCATGACTACTCTTATCTGCTAAGGAATTTTCCCACATCTAAATTATATTTTCATGGCAGATACAGACCTGTGGAGTCTCATCAGGTGCAGTGGCACACACCTGTAATCCCAGCAACTTGGGAGCCTGAGCCTGATTGCAATTTCGAGAACAGCCTCAGCAATTTACTGAGGCCCTAAGCAACTTAGAGAGATGCTGTCTCAAAATAAAAAATAAAAAGGGTTGGGGATGTAGCTTAGTGGTAAAGTACCTCTGGTTTCAACCCCGAGTACCAAAAAATAAAACTAAGCTAAACTAAACTAAAAAAAAAAAAAAAAAAAAAAAAAAAAAAAAAAAAAAAAAAAAAAAAAAAAAAAAAAAAAAAGAACTGTGGAGTCTTTGCTGACATGTGCCAGCTGGATAAGGAACATGGGCGTGAGCATGTGGAGCACGTGGCATCACAAGAGCATCATAAGTCCCCCCTGTTTACAAATTATCTCCTCCTTCTTCCAAATGTACCCAAAGGCTGTCAATATTCCGTGGGTAAAGGCAGCACCTTCTCTCTAGGTGAAGCCAAGTCAAGGTTCTGTAGGGGGTATACTGGAGTAGAGATGAGAAGGTGGTCAAATTGTCTTGCTACAGGGCTGGTGGCTGAACTAGGACATGTGGCTTCTTGTGTGTGTGTGTGTGTGTGTTGGGGGGGGGGCGGTATACTAGAGATTGAACCCAGGGGCTTGCACCTGTTACTCAAGTGCTCTACGACTGAAGTACCTGCCCAACCCTTTTTCTTTTTTTTTCTTTTTTTTTTTTATATATTTTTTTTTAGTTGTTGATGGACACAATGTCTTTATTTTATTGCTTTGTATGTGGTGCTGAGGATCGAACCCAGGGCCTCACGCATGCAAGGCAAGCGCTCTACCGCTGAGCTACAATCCCAGCCCCCCAACCCTTTTTCAAATTTTATGTTGAGACAGGGTCTAAGTTACCCAGGTTGTCCTGAAAGTTTCAATCATGCTGCCTCAGCCTCCCAAGCAGCTGGGATTATGGGATCTTCCCCAGTTATTATATTTCTTAATAACATGAAGAAAAGAATCTAGTTCATAGGGCTGTTCCAAATATTTAATGAGTATTGATTGGTTTTACTACTACTAGCTTTTCTGTCCTTTGTGATGTTTAATTGGCTCAACTTGTTTTTCTCTGAAGCCAAAAGTGAGCCCTGTTCCTTTTCTTTCCTTCAGTGCCAGGGATCAAACCCAGAGCCTCGTGCATGCTAGGCAAACATTCTACCACTGGGTTACATCCCCAGCACTTGTCCATATTTCAAAAGCAGTATTTCCCATCAACAAAGAAAGTCCAGTAAAAACTGACCTAGGACCCACTTTGGTAAATATGGACTCCAGGGAGGAGATACTGAGCCCAGAGTTGATCCCATAGCATATTCCTATCAGATTTGGGACTTAGAAGCTTCTAGACTCCAGACTAAGATCAGAATCTGTCTTGTGCATGGTTGTAGGTCTAGTGCCCAGAATAGCAGTTTACACATATTAATGGAAGAACAATAAATATTTGTTAACGGATGATACATACACAATCTGCCATCAAGTCATAATGCTTCTTCCAGTATCTGAGCCTTTTTTTTTCCCCATCTGAAAATGGAGATTAAAAACAATGCCTAATCAGGCATGGTGGCACACACCTGCAATCCCAGTGATTCAGTAGGCTGAGGCAGGAGGATCCCAAGTTCCAGGACAGCCTCAGCAATTTAGCAAGACTGTGTCCCTAAACAAATAAATAAGACTGGGGATGTAGCCTAGTGGTAAAGTGCCCCTGGGTTCAATTTCCAGTACAAAATCATAATAGTAATAATAAATTATAAACTATTGGTAAAAAATTGTTAAGATTTAGCGAGATCATGCTTTAAGGGGCTTGACCCAGAGCCTGATACATAATGATACTAGATATATGAAATTAGGTACCTAGAGAAAGAGAGAGAGATGGCATCCATGTACCTAAGGTTATGTTGTGGCTGGAGAGTGTACTACAGTAATATGTCTTTTTTTTTTTTTTTTTGGCTACCGAGGATTGAACTCTGGGGTACTCCACTCTGAATGAGTTCCTTCTGTGGGCAGAGGAAAATGGAAAGCTCTCAAAAGGAGTAAACACAGAACCATAACGGGATTTTAGGAAGATGCAGGTGGCCAGGATTCCAGCGCGGAGCGGGTCGGGGGGACTTTAGGACCCCGCACTGGGGGGTGCGCGCAGCGCGTGAGGTGAGGAGGAGGTCGCGGCTCCCGCACCAGCCAGGGTCTGCCTCGCGCCCAGCCGCATCCCGGAGGGCGGGGCCGAACGTCCGGGCCGCAGTGCGATTGGCAGAGGCGCGCGGATGACGCTGTCGGCTGGCGCGAGGCCCCGCCCCAGATGGCTCCGCCCCCCGCGCGCGCCGGCGGCTGGGCAGCCTCGCTCTGACTCGCGCCGCGCCCCCGCGCCGAGTCCGCGCGTCAGTCGGTCCCGAGCGCGGCAGCAGGGCGGCGGGCTGCAGCCAGCCGAGCGCGCCGGCCGGGGAGACCGCGGTGTCTGCGGGCGTCGCGTAAGGAGGCTCGGAGCCCAGAGAATCGCTCAGCGCCATGGCCCCCATTGGTCTCAAAGCCGTGGTGGGAGAGAGTAAGTGGAGTCGGGGTCCTTCCCGCAGGCGGGGGCTGAGGCTGTCGGGGGAGCCCCGCGGTACCTGGCCGCAGCGCCCTGGCCTCTGCGCCTGGCTGCTGGCCCACCCGGCTGCGGGCTCCAGGCCCGCAGGGTCCCGTTATTTTGGTGCCGCCCTCGCGGGAGGAAAGTCCCTCCCGGCCTCCTGCGGCCGGGCCCCCGCTCTCCCCTTCCCTGCAGCCCCTGTTCCGCCGCTCCCCTCTTCACCCCAGCTCCGCTCCTTCTCCGGGCATGTCGGCTTTGTCGCCACCCGCTTCACCTCCATCACTCACTCCATTCCTCATCTCGCCCTCTCCCCGTTTCTTTCCCCTCCACCCTTTACCTCTCCTCCATCAATATCCCTCTTGCCTTTTACCCCTATCGCCCTTCGCCCCATCACTCCATCTTTCTTCCTCATCCCATCCCCCATTCCCGCTTCACCCCCGGACCCCAGCCCTCCCCCTTCCCTCCGCCGTTATGCCCGCCAGCCCACTGCCCTCCTCTGCAGCATCACCCCATGCACCCCGATTCTTCGTCACTCTTGTTGCCTTCCCTCCACTCCCCCTCTCCCCTTCCTCGCCTTTATTCCCCGAGCTCCCCGATTCCGCTGCTTTTTCTGTCTCCGGTTCCTCCCTCTTTCCCACCCTCCCTCGAGAGTCGTGACGAGCGAAATCCCGGCCTGTGTCCTCCTCCCCTCCCTCCCCCTCGCGGGAGCCGAGCCGCGGTCCCCGGCTGCGGAGACCCACCTGGGAGCGGCTCGGCGCGCGCCGCCTGGGCCACTCCCGCCAGCTGGGGAGGAGACGCCTGTTTTCCAAAGGTTCTGCTCTGCTGGGCTGAGCCGCCTCACTCCTCCTCCCCTTCCCGGGGCTTGGCTTCCCAGGGCGGGGTCTTGCCTGGGTCGCGAACCCTCTTCGGTCTCTCGGGAGAGGAGGAAAGCTTCTGTGTACCGCGGGAGGAGTGGCCCTGCCCAGCGCCGCAGTCTGCAGTCTCCCTGTTTGCAGGACCCAGCCTGGCTTGGCTGACCGTCTTAGGCGGTTCAGACATTGATGCAAGGAGGAAATGGTTGTTTATGGGTTTGGATGAAAGGCCCAGCATGAATGGATTTTAAAAAATGGGTGGTGGTGAGCGTCGGCTGCAGCGGAGTGAGGGCTGATGGGGGAATATTTGGAAAACGGCGTTCTCTGTGCTAAATAAGATCGGTGATTATGTGGAGAAAAATAGCGCCTCTTCCATATTTTGGCATTTCTTTATGACAAAAAAACGCGTGAGGATTGCTCTAGATTTTGCTTACTCTTGAGTTAAGGGAAAATTAAAACTGGGCTTTTCTCTGTAGGAGAGGATAAAAAAGGAAAAAGAATAAAAATGGTGGAAATTTACAGTTTCCTTTCCAGTGATTCTCTCCTATTACAGCGCCCGCGTTCTTGCTCTGTGTCTGCTCTTCAATGCTTTCGGCTGTGAGTTCTTTTTGAGCTTCACGACTGTTTCTCCCTTTCCTTATTCTTTTCATCAGAATGTGGGAAATATTCCTATTGAGGAATCTTGTTGAACGACCTTACCTGACCTTTTACATCAGAAGAATATTGCTATAAAAAACTGAACTCCAAATGAACATTTTTAAAAGACCGCTTACAATAACACCCAAATTACCCAGGCTGTAAAGATTCTGATACTTGTGCATCTGTTTTCTGAGGAGAATCAGTGTTTAAGACTGGAAGGATCCAGAGGGATCCTCTTATGTCAACATCCTTATTTTACCCATGGGAGAGAAATGGAGACTTGCAGCAGTTAATGACTTGTTAAAGTCAGTGTTAATTAATTTTTTAAAACCTGGTGTCCATTTCTTTGCAACTTTCGTAAAAACAATAGCTTTCTTCCTTATTCTATACATGCCATGTCCTTCCAATAGCCTTTTAAAGGGTTATGAAGTATGGGTTAAATGGAATATTACGTGTTACATTGTTTCAGATGTTACATTTGAATACCTCACTTTGAAGATAAAATCCCTGTTGTAGGGGCTGGGACTGTAGCTCAGCGGTAGAGCGCTTGCCTCGCATGCGTGGGGCCCTGGGTTCCATCCTCAGCACTACATACAAAGCAATAAAATAAAGACATTGTGTCCATCTACAACTAAAAAAATATTAAAAAAAAAAAGTGGGCATTTAAAAAAAAATCCCTGTTGTAGTTACCAAGTTTGTGCATCCTTTTGCTAGGACCTTTGTTCATGCAGGTGGCTCCTTAGTCCCCTTCCCTTGTCTTCTTTAGAAGTAAGCATACAGGTAAATAAAAATAAAAATGAAGCCAGGTGCGGTGGTGCACACCTGTAATCCCAGCGCTTTGGGAGGCTGAGACAGGAGAATCGCAAGTTCAAAGCCAGCCTCAGCAACGGCGAGGTGCTAAGCAACTCAGTGAGACCCTGTCTCTGCATAAAACACAAAATAGGGCTGGGGATGTGGCTCAGTGGTGGAGTGCCCCTGAGTTCAATCCCCAGTACCAAAAAAAGTGAAAAAGATAAAGAAATAATATGTAATATGGCTAAAATTTCTTTACTGAAATAAAGCAAAATCACAGTGTGCAAAAATGAAAGGAAACCAGTTTTACATAAAGTAGTGAATATGGCCAGGCGTGGTGGCTCACGCTTGTA